>UZAF01019825.1:7352-17991 GCA_900617895.1 Haemonchus placei | reverse complement strand
GAAGTTGAATTCGGGGCGTATCTCTCAGACAATATTGATTAAAGTCCCAAGATTTTATCTTTTATCCTTCATCGCTTACAATCTTTATTGTTTGATAAAGAGGTGGTTCGGAATTCACCAAGGAGCTCATTAGAAGCGAAAATGGTCCAATAAAGTTCTCCTTTCGTTGGTTTGTAGTGGTAAGATAGATGATGAGAGCATTTGAGGCAGATTAGCTGGTTAAACTTCGTAGAGGTGCAAAAATAAACTCACTCAAAGACCAACCAGGAATGCGTAGGATGGGACTGTGCGGCTCGGTCCAATTCTTTTTGTTAATAATATAGAAGTTCGTTTTCGTGCTCCAACACCGCTGGCATATTTATTTCATTGTACATATTGTACGCAATTAATCATTCTGGAGATGCAGGTCGGATTGGGGTTCGTCCCATAGGCTCATCTAGCAACTTCAAAACCTCCACCATACTCTGGTGCCTTAAGCTCCTCCTAAAAAGCACTTTTCCTTTTTTTGTCGCCCCTTGTGAATGGCTGAATTTTAAAACCTTACGATATTTAGGAGAATGGAGCGCATACAGTCACATTGGAAGAGCAACAGCGTCTGTCAGTGCTAGCTTCCCAGAGACGGACGACCACCATTCTCGCCTCCATGGTGAGTATTTGAGCACATTTTCGAAGACTCATCTTCTACACCGCTCGATCACTTATCCCATGATAATTCGATAAGTGTCTGGGCATGGGTATTGGATATAAGAGTAAAGTTCCAGTTGTTTTCATAGATTGAGTTGCCATTTATGTGTAGCTTTCAAAAACGGTAATCTAAGGTAAGGCCTGGTCTGCCCCAATTGACGATGAGATCTTTAGGTGTTGCTGTTTGGTTTCACTTGGCTTCCACATAACGTCTACACTCTGATTATCGAGTACGATGAAGCGTTCTTTCACAATGGCGAGAGCGACAACACGTACATCGTTTCAATGATTGCACACCTGTGAGTTTCAGTTAATAATATGTGTACTCTTACTATCGTCTATCCATTCGTGCTTATAAGCAGTTAGAGGCACAGTTCACGATAATTTTGGGGTACCTTTTTTTAGACGAGTAATGGAAGAGATAGTCCAGAATTATGNGACGACAATACATAGTTGCATGGGAAGGGTATTTGTTTGAGCTGTCCAAATGTTGGTGCCATTGGCTACAGTAAGCTGCCTGCGTGCAACCACTCCATCCCGGCGTGAATGGTCAACCTTTACAGCTTCTATGACGCCGTGAGAACTTGTCCCGACACCTCAAAATTATCGTGAACTGTGCCTTTTAAATGGATTCCCACCGCTTCTGTTAAGTGCACTGGTGTTCAGCGGTAAATTCAACGGTTACGGGGTAGAGGGGGTGA
Organism: Haemonchus placei; assembly: GCA_900617895.1. Lineage (NCBI taxonomy): Eukaryota > Metazoa > Nematoda > Chromadorea > Rhabditida > Trichostrongylidae > Haemonchus > Haemonchus placei. The sequence continues at coordinate 16,606 of UZAF01019825.1, read as the reverse complement.
AGAGGGAGGTGCCATTCCTACTAACATTCATAACTTCATAACATACAGCCACTGGGATAGGCTTTTGTTTTCGACGAAACGTTTACTGTACCAGTCCCATTTCGATGTCCTCGCGGGTCATGGGCCATGCAGAATCGCTCGTAGTTGATCTCCTGTTGCGCTTCTGAGCGCAGTTTCCTAGAGATTCTTCGAAACGGTTCTTCTAGATCCAGGTGTCTGTCATCCATAGAAATCAAGCCTATTAATATGTTTATAGTGGTGTACCAGCAATATGCTAGGCTTTTCCTAAAAATAGCACTTTTTACATCTAGTAGCCTTACACAAATATTAGTCTGTGATTGCAGCATCTCAATGACGACGAATGTGGCGAATCCGATTCTGTATGCGTGGCTTAATCCATCCTTCAAAGAAATGCTGCTAACATCAATCAGAGGGAAAACCAGGAAACAGGACAAGCAGTCCGTCAAGGATACCATTATCAGGGTAAGCTGAGTAGATTCATCGAAGACTAGGAGTCACTGTGCACTTGATTTTGTACCCTTACATTCCTACTTTGACTATTTCAGGTTACCAAATCTACAGAAAATACTCAGGAAAAAGCCTTTTGAACGACATTATTGCTCAAATGCTCTGTCAATTCCGTTGAACAGAATACGATTGAACTCGTCCGATTTGGCGTCGATTGCCTTCGCCATTGGGCCCTCTCTCTAGTCACTGGGCAGCCGTCGCTCAGAATGTATTTAATTGTAGTTTTGACTAACCAAATTCTGCTTTATTTTCGCACAAACTCAGTTGCTTTCTCGCTTTTTGGTGCCAATTAATTTGGAAATTCATTAGGCCATTTCGTGAACGCAAAGCTGCTCTAAAACTGATGGGCTTCAGCAAATTATCGCGTTATTAACGAAATAGCCTAGGCAGAGGCGTGTATTTTTCTTGATATATCTATATATTTCTATACATTTGATGAATAAAATTTTGAATAATACAAGATTTCTATCAATGAGATTGTGAACGAATGCGAAAGAAAGCATTTATAAAGCTATTGCTGAGCACTGCGGAATGTACAGACAACTAGAAGAAATTTAACGTCGAGTACCGTCTTCAAAGAAGACTCCTCCGTCGATGGCACAGTATTTGGGACAAATACCTCTTTCGCCAGCAGCTCCATGTTCTCCAGGATTACCTGGTGGACCGGGATTTCCATCAGCGCCAGGTTGCCCATCAGGTCCGGGAGGTCCTTTAGGTCCAGGTTGCCCTAAAATAGTATCAATAACCGGAGAACACAGAATGTTTACATGAATGTCGAGAAGAAAACTTACCAGGCTGTCCGTCGACTCCTGGTTGCCCGTCGGGTCCAGGTGGTCCTTGTGGTCCAGGTGCTCCAGCGGGTCCAGGTTCTCCAGGAACGATTGGCTCTGAGTAAGCGTCTGATCCTGGTTGGCCAGGAGCTCCTGGTGCTCCAGGTTGTCCGTCCGCACCGGGAGGTCCTTTGGGGCCAGGTGAACCAGGGCTTCCAGCGTTACCAGGCTGACCAGGTTGACCATCAGGACCAGCATCTCCAGGAGGCCCAAGAGGACCGGGTGGTCCAGGAGGCCCAGCAGGGCAAGGCTTGCAAGGAGGTGGGGTAATTGGGTTGCACGGTGCTTGAGGTGGTCGACCGGGATTGCCTGGTAATCCAGGAGCTCCAGGTTTTCCGTTGCGACCAGGTTTGCCGGGAGTTCCAGCTGGTCCGGGAGGACCTGGAAGACAACAACCACTGCATCCACCTCCTCCAGTTTGGTCACTAACGCCAGCGTCATCACCAGCATATGCCTGACGGGCAGTCCTGTTTGAAGAGGGTAGAACATCGAGATGACTGACTTCAGACCAAATATCTTTAGCAGTTCTCTGACAGAAGGTAATATCAATGTTAATCTGACTCTTCACATGATTCACATAATTGTAAACCATTGGCAGAGTAAGGCAGACAGAAAGAACAGCAACCACGGAGAATGTGACAGCGGCATATGAGACGAAGCGATAGGCTTTGATGCGCTGTTCTATCTCCATTCCAGACGGGCTCCTTGGAGAGTCATCTCCTCATGGCTTATATACAGAGAGGACCTGAATCGGTTTACGTAACTCTTGTCTGCAAAGGATCGGTTTTACGTCACTCTTGTCTGCATGCATGATGCATTAAACCCGCGCGATCAAGTTCGTAAAACAATTTTGCATGTTTTTCTTTCGGAGATTACGCAGAAGATTTCGTAGGTAGGCGACTGTGCATGCCTGTGAACCTAGCTGTGAATGCATGGTTTTCCGGCTAATATCAAAAGATAAACAGATCTTCATTACAGAAATCCAGGTAACAATAAAGATACAAATGCATGCATTCAACAAAAAAAATACACACAAAGTACAAAAGAAAAACAATAACGATCGAAATCTGAACAAATGTACAGTAGACTTCCAGACAGAAGATAACAATACAAGATGGTAAAAAAGGCATGAAATGAGAAACGACTTCGAACCTCCTGCATTGTTTATCCGGATGATGAAAAAAACTATCGCACGAAGTTCAAAGACTATTGATAAGTGAAAATTTGAAAATGCGAACGTATACGAGAGGCAGATCTCTGATGATAACGAAAAAAACCGTGTTTAAGAGAGGTACAAAGAAATACATAGACTTCAAATTTCAGAGAGCTCCTGTCCAGTGCAGAAAGAAGCCAATTGAACTACAAGAGACGATGTTCCAAAATCATGAGACGGTTTGGAGAATGGAGAAAATGATCTTCAAATAAAAGCCTCACCTTCACATTTGCATGAAAGGACCATTCACCATGGCGAATTCCTCGAGCGAATTAACAAAATCCTGCAATGCGATCCGTCAATGTCAAAATCAAAAATATACAGCATTAGGGACACTTCCTACATTCTACTACAATACAAAGCTTAGATTCTAAATCTGTCCCAGTCTTTTCATAAATTTCCTTTTCTCGTATTCGCATGACTGTAATATTGCGAAATTATGAACTATGACCATGTACGAGGATTACCCATGACTGCCCCAGTGAACAAGACTTTGACTAATCCAGAACTCTGACAAGTCCTGAACTGTACCCAATGTAACTGGTGTATCTGTGCCTATAAGGCTGTGCTAAGCACGCAGAAGGCACCGTTCTGCCGGAACAGAGCCCTGGGTCATGTTGTGTGCATTCCATTTGAAAAACAGGGTCACAAGGTCGTTAGTTAGGGTATCTGATATGAGAACTTTTCAGCAATCTTAAGAGTAAACTATCTACCCTTTGAAGAACATCTTTGCGTGGTTAGCGTCTCTTTTTGAAAGTTGAGGTTTCTGAAAACATGGAGCTATTACGCCGTACTCAGTCATGGGCTTTTTCATATACTATTTCCTTATTTTTTTTGCGTTGATGCGTCAGAACGATAGAAGTTTAGGAAGTCAAAGAGGGTCTAAACAAACTTTAGGTCGACCTCTATTAGGATAAATCACTTGCGAGATGTCGACAGCCAGTTTTCGATATTCCCTTGTGCCCCGTATCGCGCTACCGCTAGCAAATGAATGAAGTAATAAGTAAGTGACTAATGGACACACTTCCACTTAGAGTGAATGGGTGAATTCTACGTTCCACATCATCAGGTAAAAAATAAAAGGTTGGCGGTAATCTCAACATCAAGGTAATGCCAGAAAAAATCTACCTTTAAAGCAACACGTCGCAAAACCGACGACGGCACAAACTCAGATCTGTGATGTTGTGGTTCAGAACCTTTGTACCGCACCATATACATGAGATCATCGCCATCCTTATTCACTCCGAGTATCGCCTCAATCTTTCTTCCGCGCTCAATCAAATACTTCTTCGTTTTACCTGAGGCCATATCTTCTTCATATAGAACAAATTACAAAATAAGAATAACATATGAAATACATTATACTCACCATGCTTGACTAGAGGAACTTTTATGTGCCCAGTAGTTCGAGTAGATTTACTCTTATCACTTGGCATCTGAAAACAAAATCATAAGCGATGAGCATTCCCCCCAAGTGCTTTGTAAGCAGTGCGCGGACTCAGAATATAGTTACGAACAGTTTTATAACCGTAGAACCTATTTTGTGAATTTTCACTAATCACACAATCGCATAACGAATTTTTCCGAAGAATCGAAGTGAACCCACCCAAAAACTCACGCTGTAGTTGTAGGAAACAATGAGAATAAACAGTAACCAATGAATTCACTTAAGTAATAAATGACCAGAAAAAAATGCTGCGTTTTCCCTCACCACTTCTCCTTCCCTAGCGCTACCTTAAAAACCTTGTCACCAGCTTATCATCTAGTCGAGCACTCACCAGTCTTCACTAACTTCTGTTTGGCGTCGTGAATTTTTGTTAGGCAACTAGGCATGTTGGACCATGACATGGGTGATAGGAGGTAGTAGGAGTGTATCGATAATCCCCTGAGTAGAGTTAAGCCCAGTAAGAAAGCGCTAGAGAAACAAGTTTACTACAAAATCCAATGCAACAGATAGCGGTAACCAGTTACCACTGCTCAAGGAATAATGAGGTAAGCTTCCCTTAGAGAGGTCTCAGCAGCGGGTGTCAGAGTATGCCCGAACAGGCAGACAAGTCAAGCAGGTTTACTGCATGTAGTTTCACCGTAGTGGAAGAGTGTTCTTCCAAAAACCACTTAATTGATATTACCCCTGTGACTGATAACGCTATCACAATAATGCACTTACTCAATGATATGAAGCATTCGCTCGCAACAAACTATATCTTGACGAATATATGGGTAACAATAACGATTCTAGGGGAAAGGTCATCTGAATGCTCCCATTTCGAATTTGATTTTTCAAGACGAATTTTAACTTACCGACGGTTACAAAAGAATGCCTTTCGATATTTCGGCACATGAATCTTCGAGACACAGATTTCATGACCATAGTACAAAATAAAACCTCTGCAGGAATGCCTGTGGATGTTTTCAAGGAAGAAAGTACAACACTGCTGGAATCTACGGTACCACTCCTGCGAATATTTCCCACTTTTCATCATTAGCTAGCTTCCTAATCACGTTTTATCATATATTTAGCAGGCTCTACTAATCATTAGTACTTACTTATCATGGGAGCGCCGTCTACTGCTCAATACTCGCATTACATCTGGGGAATACAGAAATTTACGTGAGACACAGCTGTCAAATGAGTGCTTCTTTTTGTGCACGAGCAGATAACGACTTTTTCGGTGCATGGACTAAACTTCACACGGTTTTAACCTCAATATGCGACAGGCTTTTAATAAGATACAGCCTAGCATTGAGAGTATTGGAAGCCCCGACAAAATCACCTTAAAGTCAGGAAAAACCCTTCGATGATCTCAAATAGATAAGACCGATGTTATTTGAGTTTTACGAGGGCCTTGAAGGCAAGGTTCGGTTAAATGTGACCATGTGGAATTACTGCTGAGCGAGTGCATAAGTTTTGAAATACTACAAGAAAATCATTACAAATGATCAAAACAAATGTATTGAGAGAAGTAACATTGCAACAATTAACCTATACATCTGACAGATGGCTATCTATCAGTACCTCGTAGCACCTGGATTTCTACACCACGCTTCGCAATCAACAAAAATTATGACGAAGCCATTTTCTCGCTCAATTCAGATCCATGCTCCATATTCTGTAAGCATATAAGCAGGCATTTACTCGAGATACAATCTGTAGTCCACAACTACTTTTTGAAGCTGAGTCTACTCTATGGAACCGAATATGATGAACTGTCGTTCTTGTTTGATATTCCCTTTTTCTGTAGCAACCAAATGAGAGAAAAGCGTGTTTCTGAAAAACTCTTACACAACGACTCAATCACCATACGTGATACAAAATTCACATATGTCAAATTTAACCGAACTTCGCCATAAAGGCTAAAATTAATGATCAAAAGGAATCGGACAAGAAATATCTTAATTCAGAATTCAAGAGGCAAGACGGTAAAAACAGCCGTGTGGAAAAGTTCTTGGGAATATGAGCAGACCAGTATGCATGCCTAAGAAAACAGTTCACCTACACTGACAACGATACGGGCACAAAACGTAAATAGCATATTCGATCAGATCAGTACATCATGTAACACTCGTTCCAGATTTACTTACGAACCTTTTCCGTCTGCTGTTTCGAGGCATGTTTGCTGAGAATTGAACCATCTCTGAAAACTTCATTGAAAGTTCACTGATTAAGCATGTAAGACGAACAAAATACTTGGAAGAAGAGCCACCTTACCTGAGTAATTTCTTCGCCTTAGCAGCCTTTTTTTCCTTATGAAAAGCAGCGATCGCATCGGGGCAATCCTTGAATAAATATATTGTCTAAAAGAAATCACGCTGCTTTTTACAATCTGAGAATAAGAACTAACACAATGTTCATCGCTTTCCCAGGTAGCTTCCTCAATCCCGTAATCTTGCCACAGGATTAGATATTCCCGTTTGCCATTCACTTTTCGAGAATCCAAGATTTTCTCGACAATATAGGCTACTCGCTCTTCTAAAAATACAGAATCGTTCCCACAAAACAACTCACCATTTTTCGCTTTGATGACATCATGATTCTACGCTGGCTCCCATTGCAGTTTAGCAACGATGATTCCCCATTCTTTCCAAACTGTTATGAGCTTTTTCTACCTCTTGCTGGCAGAAGAATCACTATTCCTATGGCAGGTATAGATGCCTCCCTTACTTTGAATGAAAGATGCCTCCCTTACTTTAGATGAAAGTAAAACAGTAACTGCACTCAAAAACCTTTTATAAAGAACAATTCAATCCTTCGATCCCTTTATATACTGATTCTTCTCCTAACTTATTTCTGCATACTCGCTACCAGCTCCCTATGTGATTACATACAGCCTAGCAATTGCCACTACCGCCTTTCTGGATTCCATACTCCATCTCCGATATCTATGCTCTACAAATATCATTCGTAACTAGCGAACCTGGCAACAAATTATTACCGGGAACTACGAACGGTATCAAAATTATCAGTATCATTTCCTAAAATGTATGCCGCCGAAATTTGACTTGACAATATGGTTCGCTAACCGTTAACCTAAAAGTAGGCTCAACTTATCCTATAAGCAAGTTCAAAAGATTCTCCACCCTACTATAGCCCTGCATGATAAATCGCATTCACCCATCACGTAGAAATGACCGACTTGATAAAATCATCTGATTCGTACGAAAAATTACTGTTTCACACATTCGTGCGAACCACTAGCCTTCGAACAGCAACTGGAGCAGTCATAATATTAAAAGAGTCAACCATCAACCTTTACCTTCATCAGGAGAATCCATTTCACAATGTTCAGGAAGGATGGTGATCAACCTGAATAAAAAGGATAAAAAGTGTTCACAGTGATTTTAGAAGCTTTCATAACGAAAAAAAGGCACATGAAAATGGTCCCTACGAGAAATACTTGTGCTGCGAACGTAGTCTTTGAATCAATCTTCTACTACTGCTGTTTATAAACCAGTCGGGTCAGCTTAGTGCAAAGAAGAGGTGGCTGACCTCACCTATGCTTGGGAAGGTTTAGGCGAAAAATATAGTTCTACATAAGCCTCAGGGAACAGCACCGGGGAGGGTGAGATGATTACCTTGGGCAAATCGTTAGGATGGTGTATGAACTGTGCACTCAACTGACTCACACACCCCGATGCGCCTTCCCTCCTAACTTAGGTAAAAAAAATTACGTATTCTCGGGTGAAAACGCTAGGTAAAAAATTACGTATACTCGGGTGAAAACGCTCCGGAGTACCATTATGGGCTTCGAAATTCGGCTATCAGCCTATATGCCCTCAGCGCTCAGTGTTGAAAAAAAAGCGGAACCCCCCAACTGCATTATCGCCCACGAACTTGTATAGGCACACTTGGCACGATGCCAGTGCAGATCGAAATCACAGCGTTGAAGTTCACACTTCACATTACTCACCCCACTCCACTCCCTTGACCGATCCACCAAAATAATGTTTATTTATAAGGAAGTGCTGAATAGAGCTTCATCTTCCATGTCTTCACATTTATGGTAATGATAAAGTTTTGCGGACGGAAAGACAGACAAACTGACAAAATAACACACCAAGTTACTGCTCTATAAATAAAAGGGATACATACATAAAGGGGTGAGAAAATGAATTCAAAAGCTATATGCATATGCAAAACCGCAAAGTTTATTTCATAACGCTTACTTTTACGGTAATGATACTAATCGTGTCAGGACCAACTTTGTTCGTAGTGAAAATGTACAAGGGGAGGAGCACGTTTGATAGTTTCGGAATAACAAGAAAATAACAAAGTGTTACGCGTCTGTCTCATCTGTCTTATACTGGCACTGTATCAGAGACGAAGAAGAGGATGGGCATCGGTCGCATGGGTGTTTTTATGCGTTTTAGCCACAAGAAGGTAGTTTTTTAGCTCAGCCTTAGGAGAGTTGGAGCAGCGGGTTAAGTGAGGTGATTGCCTCCTCCAAAGGAACTGCGCTAGCCCGTGCTCCTACCCTCTTAAGGCGTTGAAAAACCACATTGCTCTGGTATAACACGAAGTGGCACGTTAAACCGTGTCAACTTCTTGTTATACCAACTATAACATTCTACGTTGAAATTAGCATGGTATAAGGTGTTACTTCGTGATGTACCAATACGCCTCCCCCCGCCCCTCCTACAACTACATTTCTACCTTGTTCGTCATCAAGGAGAATGGGTGCTAAGTGGGTTGGGGGGTGCCACGCGGCAGCGGTGCACTTTTCTCGTCTGGCGCTCCCTCCAGCGAAATAGTAGTACTGGTCCTGAGCCTGGGAAGGGATGGTGAGGTTGTACTGTTGTGTCTCGTGATTTAGAACAAACTAACTCTTGGCACATATGCTTATAGGCTTGCATATTATGGATACTCTTCTTCTGAGCCGATAAAACCTATTTTCAAGAAAGGGAGAGGCTCCGGGTAAGATGGTTATCTCGTGCAAAAAGTTGAAGCTGAACGTCCAATTGGCTCACCCACCCCGGAGCCTCTCCCTTCCTAGAATTAGGTGAAAAATACACACTTATAACATAAAAAAAGCTATGAAACGTCCCTAAACACCATCATGGGCTCGGCTACTTTTCCTTCTCTACTATCTCGCTGGAGAGAGCGCCAGACGAGAAAAGTGCCGCGCCGCCGTGTGTCCCCCCAACCCACGTAGCACCGGGGAATGTTTTGCTAGCTCTTGCATGAA
>UZAF01019824.1:0-21484 GCA_900617895.1 Haemonchus placei | reverse complement strand
ATTGCTCAGAAGAGGCAGTGACGGAAGAGGTAATAGTTGTAGCGACGATCTATGGACCCCCTAATGAAGGCTATTTTCATGCATGGCCGTCACAAATCATAATTAGCACGGAATTATAGGCTTACATGGGCAGCGGTCAGGGATCGGGAAATTAATTGACCCACGTACTACAGTATATAGTAAGAATAGTTACGACCATAATAAAATGCATTTAAATTGACTAAAATGAGTGAAGTATAAAAGGACAAAGGCAGAAAGTTATTGGATCACCATTGTTTGTATTTCTGTCTGCTAAAATTTATATTTGCTTAAAACTGTCTGCACAAAAGGTCTGGGGACAAATAATTGGTAGTTTCAGCTCGGCTCCTGTTCATATGGAGCTGTTCGATTCTCATTTTATGCGAAATAAAAAAGTCCCAATGGATTCTGTGCTGAAGAAGTCGTAGAGCTCCTGATATTGATCGATTCTATTCCGGATAAGCCATGCGTATGGCTTTGATCCAAAGTATTAACAGCATTTGTGATGGTGAAAGGTGGAAGAAATAATAGGAAGAAGTCAGTAGCGAACAAATCATTATCTTATAACTCCCAAACCGTACGGAATGGCTAGTTGGTCAAAGAATTGAATATTATAAAATGAATCGCACAGAATGGAAGATCCATTTTAATTAAGACCGTATGCAAGATTCGATCGAAGGACCTCATGTTTGGGAGCAAAACTACCTGTCATTGCATCATCTCCTCCCTTTTGGCAACTATTCATTCTAATGCTTCCATTTGTGTTCGGAAAAAGAAAAACAAGAGCTTTTGCGATTGTGTTTCTTTATCAGTTATTTGTTGGCCCTGGGGGATTATCGGCTTATTAGTTTTTGGCTTCCTGTCCTTATAAGAGCACCATTCATTGGACGTACTGTTTGGCTTGATTGCCACATACCCGGAAGCTACTAAGAAGACTTTCTTAACAGCTATGAAGTCAACTGATAACAAGAAAGAGTTACTCTAACTTAAAGGCACAGTCGACGATAAAAAATTTGAGATTTCCCCTATGGTGTGAATTCAAGGCTTCCCCTTATACTATACCTGCCGTTATAGGGTCGAAAAACGATATGGATAGGGCACAGTAAGGCCAGAGATTGTATCGTGTGAATGCCTCACCCTCGTGGACGAGTTTCTCCTGCTTTGTAGAGGCTGCACTATCTTAAGAAACTCCTATGCAGAAAGTTCAAACAACTTGTCATAACCCATGGCGGCAGTGAAAGACACTTTCGGACAATTTCAGCTTGATGTACTCATCTCTTTGAACGATGAGAGCAAGTAAATATCGTCCAATCTCCCCCCCTTACATGCCATTACCGTCACGGTGAGCTCGTACAACCTCCACTTCCACACTTTCAAAAAGCTTGAATTAGGCGTATTTTTCCGCCACCGATGTACTTCTCTACATCATCACGTCCACTTTTTAACCTTGAAAGGGTATCTCAAAATTATGGTGAACCGTGCCTTAAAATGGAGATCCCTTTTCTCAGATGGATCAGTAAATTATCCGAAGATAAATACACAGACTGATCTCAGTGGATGTTGTTTGGTTAGTCATATAAGAAATAATTCATTAACTGAATAATATAATAGTAGCTAATAGTAATACTGAACCATCTCATGATCTTCACCTGATAAACGAATGAAGTCAGCAATTGTTAATAAAATAATAATATTAACCGGATATGTTCAATCACGTACCATCTCATCACCCGATAGATGCTCAAAGTTCCCCAAACAGTAGGATAAAGGACTCGTTTGAAATACTCTTCCCACCGAGGCTTCCTTCTCTGGCCACAGTAGGACTCACCAGAGATCCGAAACACACAAAACGAGAGTGGTTCAAAGCGAATAGCTACGATAAAGTTTTTTTTTCAGGCCCTAATCTTTTCCAAACACCATTTTCGGGAAAAACCTTCGGAGGAAAAGAAGACAATGAACGACTGATAACTTTTTTTGCTACTCCCAAAGACCGAAAATTTATTGATAACATATCAAAAAGTCGGTCATAAAATGGCAGGAAATTGGCGATAACGTTGCTGAGTAAACACTCAATTGAACTCATTCACTTATGGCGAAAACCTTAGTATTCGATCCCATTTCTGCTGTGGGTCTCGAATTTGACTTCTATTCGGGATCGTAGTGGTATTATTAGTGCGTATGTGAACTATACAATGAATTGTGACGGCAGCCAGTGTACGAGTCAGTGCTTTTATCCTCCCACACGAGTCTGGTACCAATTAGCCGAACATGGAGGGATGGGAAGCTCAGTTGGATTAGACGGATACCGATGAGGGAACGAACCCGTGGCCATGCGTATGTGATAGTGCGCCACTGGCCGCTAGACCTCATCCGCCATGCATTTAGCTAACTGATAATGATTTGCTCGTCATTTCAATCTCATATCAACATTCCTTACTGGGATCCCTCATAATAACCATCAACTATTCACAAAGTAATTCACAATTTCTCAGGCCAAAAGCATAAAATCATAGCAAAGATGAAGAAGGAAAAAATCGAAGTAATGCTATTACAAAATGGAGAGGAAATTGATGCAAAGAAAATGCTCTGATAAGGTTCTCAGGCCTCAATCTCCTCCTGGCACGCTAATGATCATTGTTGAAAAGAAGTTTGAAGAAAAAAGACGTCAAAATTCCTTTAGATCAGTTTCTTATACCGTAAGCTGACAGTCAGCTCAACATTAGCCATCAGAAACTCGGTTCCTGAAATAGCAGAAAATCGCCGAAAACATGGATGACTAGACTGATAGGATTTTCTTCCTGATGTCATTTACTTCACTACTTCCACCTGAAAACTACTCCCTTAGAGCGCTCCCAGTCATCACCAACCAGTCATTTTCAAGCAATACAGCAATTCCTGGGAGCTATATAAGAAACCATAACGAAAAGAAAAAGAAAAGTAAATTGAAGTAATGCAAATCTAAAACGGCAAGGAAATGGCCAGAAGTGAACAACAGAGCTCCAAATGGTGCCCACGCCCAGTGCAAACATCGATAGATCAAGCAAACACACAGTGACTGATAGCCACCCATAAACCTTTGTGGTGCAAAGTTCTGCTTGTTCCTTTGCCTTGGAAAGGAGTATAGGGCAAGTGAAATTACAATTGTGCTAGTTGTTATTTACACTGTTATTTATTGTCCTAATGTTGAGAAAAATTATGGTTTCTTGACTGTGATGTCTAACTTGGAGGCCTACTATGGAAAAGCCTCTTGGAACATCCAGAAGATGTATTCCATCATTGACAATTTCTAGGGATCACACTTGACCTTACAAATTGGGACGTTTTTTTTCGAAGATTGAAACCTAGCTAACTAATGGACCATCTGCAGGAGGAGTAATCGAGCAGAGCTGCGGACTGCGCGAACTAAAGTTTGATTGGGATATGTCCTCTGAAGTTCCTGGGCCAGTGTCGGGTTCAGAGAGTTAATAGAGGGGTAACAACCAAGCAACAACAACCAGACGGCTGATGCGTTTCTTATTGGTCAGTCCTAGATGCTTAACTAATCAGAGACGGCTGAGCTACCTAACTTCTCAGCTAGGTGCTCAACCAATCAGGAGTCAATGTGTCTCTGATTGGTCAGTTCAAGCAGCCTGACTAATCATAAGCGTGCTGACCGCCTGATTGAATAGTCCTAGGTGCTGACCAATCAAAGAGCCGAGGTGGCGGGATTGGTCAGACACCTTAGCCTCTCACAGGAACACCACTCTCTGGGTCAGTAGTAAAAAAAAACTGGGGTTCGAGGAGTCTGGTGCAGAAATATTGATCGGTATTGATCGGGAAATCACACTGATAACGTATCGTCGTATATCACAAACATGGCGTATAGGGTGCGCCTATGAATTTTATCATAAACTCTGAATTTTTATCATAACCTAGTTAATTAATTGACTATTTTTCCAATGAAAAATTATTTGTCATGTTTACAAAATTGTGTTTCTGTAGCAATGATTCAATTGCCATACGTCAATGTAAACGAAGCTCTGGGAGGTATTGCGAAGTTGGGAAAGATCCACTACGCTCTGACGGAGTAAAATTTTCTGATGACAAAGTAGCAAGGAGTGCTTTGGGTTCTCCACTCCCAAATCTCAAAATGAAAGGACAACATGACTCGTAGGTATACTGTAGGGAAAGCATTTTCAGCGAGTAAATCAGAATCAAGGAAAACAAGTAGGATGAGGCGAGGGTCATCAGAAAAGCTTCTGTAGGCCGCTGGCCTTGAAAGGGAAGATGAACTTCGCATGAAAGATAAGAAGCTGTCAATTTGATGAAAATCGTAAAATTCACATCTCAAGTTCTTTTCACTGAACGTAAAAAGACGTGGCAACAAAGAATGAAAACAAAAACCACACTTATATTCGCTTTCCTTGACATCTGAGCATTGTTGTCATATGAGTATTCAATGCTTCTGTGCCGAACAGGTTTTTAATGGTGGGACTTTTTTCGCTCGACATTTTCACAACTTCGTCACCCTTGAAACGTCAACTTCACCAACATCGAGAGCTTACTCGATATAGGGGCAATAGAGCAAACAAACTTGGGACGTGGGGTTGACCCCTTTGAAAGCTACAAACTTGTCGACAATCTAGGCGAAATAAATGATCCGCCATGCTTGGGGTGAATAATGAGATTAGTATAAACGTAACTTAAGGTCTGAAGTACTACCACTACAATGTTAGTGAACGGAAATATTGACTGAGAAAAAATAATAATTGACATTTCCATCGGTTCCCACTAAATGTATCCGTACTCAGCCTGAGATAACCACCAATTAGTCCACCCTGGCATAAGATTTTCAGTGGTCCAGGGAACACGTCGCCAGCATAGAAGGATAAAGCCCTGGTCCTTTGACGTCAGTCAATTCCGCTTTTTTGATGCTCCCCCTCAATCCGATTTCCTTTAGGAATTGTCATGGCCTTCTAAACGCGTATGGTACCCCCAGGGCTGAGGTGGCAGCTGATGTAATGGTCAGTGCATTCATCCTCCCAGACGAGTCTGCTACCATTAGTTCGAGTGCTGAAGGGCTTGGTTGGCCTAGGATAGGATCGATCCTAGCTTCGATCCCCGTGACTTGTGCGAGTGGTACTGCTCCACTTGCCACTACACTACCTCCGTACCTCGGTACCAGCGTTATTTTTTAACTATTTGATTTTTGTGACATTTAGTTCAGACTAAAATCAAATTCCAAATAAGGGGAAGATGAGAAGAAAAGTCGAATAAACGAAAGGGCGAGGGGTCACTACGAAACACTTCCTGGAACAGCGTATTCCATTCAGACATCCGGTCGGAAGAGTTTTTGGTCAAATTTGTACCAAATAAAGGGCTTTGTGTACATTTGCGTCGGAATTGAACGGAACCACACAATGCGAGCTGTTGCAGCAGCTACGGCTGTTTGTAGACACAGGGTAGGGTCGAGAATGCGGAAACAGCCAACAAAATGGCCATCGGAACGGGAAGACCAATAAATTGCACTGAACAGAGGTCATCCGGATCGGATTTCCTCCCATTCCATCAGTACTCAGAAGGATAAGCAGGAAAGGCCATGAACATGAAATACCTCATAAATCTAACCCATGACAACCATGACAACAGTCAGCTGGCTTTAAGAAAAAGTAAATGGCGGCGCTCGCTCGTGCTGGCCCGATCAGAATCATCCAAAAGCTTCAAATTTTCAAATTTAATATTGCTCCTGAAGTAATGAATTTATCGTACCCATACCGTAACCAATTCTAAAAGCTTACTTTTTGATATTCTCATTCTTATGAAGGATTCAGTCGAGTTCACAAGCTATTCAAAAAAATATTCGTTCGAATTAAAAAGAATAGGAAACATTGGAAAATGGGGAAACAACTAAGGTCGTAGTTCAGCTTCCTTTCCGCAAATGCCCAAGATGGAAGGCGAATCAAGGAGTGCTCCCCTCTGAGCTCAACACTGAGGCCGGGAGAAGCCAGAGGCTAAGGCTTATCTGAGTTGCGAGTAATCCTTGGGTAAGAAATAGTGTAAAGGCCTGGGTAACGGGCGTTAGACTTCAGTGGCATACGGGCGAGACAACTAACTAGGAACCGCCGTGCACTTTGACCGGTTTGAGCCTAGGACGACATACCCTGAACTACTCAGGAAGAGAGTGGGGGAAGGAGAGAAGAGAAGGTACATCAGCAAGACTTCTTACGAAATGTCTGGACCGATTTCAATCGAAGCTAACATCCAGCTGACGCCCTACTTTTCGAAGCTGGTTTTCTGAACTGAAGAAAGGCAACGAACTAAGCTGTTCAAGAAATTCGATGATAGGATGCTTAGTCAATAAAAAGGAGGCGAACGAATCGTTCGATCAGCAAGAGGGCTAAGCTATTCTTCTGTGTCATCGCTACTGATCACAAATGAAAGATGACTAGCCAGAAATAAGCCAATAAAGCTGCAGAGGCAATCACTCAAATCAGAAAACCAAAGAGATCTGGTTGATCCTGCGAGAGAGCGAGAAAACTTTGCCATCAATCACTTTTTTGAGGGTAGTCAACTGACGCCTCATAAAACAGTAAAACAGTAGAATCGCCTACTCAACAACTTGGTTTAGCTCAGCTCCGTTCCTGAATAAGCCATGCTCGCCTTTCATTTACTGACCAATTGGTATTGAATGATTCTTGTCTTCTACAATGGATCGTCAACTGCTTACACTACAAGAATTCGATGTTTTTTTAAAACGCAGTGAGTTTAGTCCCCAGGAACCGACCGTGGGAAAACGACTGAGCAGTACTTGACTCAGTATTCCGGTACCCACCCGGTTGATGTCCCAACATATTGTGAGACACTCGGCCTTTCCTCTCAAATAGCACGGCACTATTTTCCTTGTAAATGATAGAATCCAGCTTGACCAGTCCCGTTTCTAGAATGCGCGCAGCATTTGGTTTCCATTCAGATTGTATCGGCGGTTTGAAGGTGCAGGTTGGGGTGGGCGCCTTCTATCCGAGTATCGACAGTGGGCGCCACTTGCCACAACACCACCTCCTTTCTAATAAATTATATAATAATATAATTTGCGGCAACAAAGTCATACAACCATTATTAATATTAATGATTTTGTAGTTGATCTACTGATAATATGGTACTGAACTTGGAACGAAAAAGAAAAGGGCGAGATCAGTGAGTCTAAAAACCCACCCAAGTGCAGGACTTGAGAACTTGAATGTTGAGGGAAACAAACTTCAAGCGTCGATCAGATGACACAATAGGATCAGTGAGAGCAAAAAAGTAGATAGAACCACAACCTGACCGTACATCACAACCCCTCTTGGAGGAACTCGGACCAGTCTGAGAACAGACAAGGAGGCTATGAAGACAAAGACGCAGAGCATATCATTCGTTTCAAAAATTCTATTTGGGCTTAAGTCTTCCCTAATTTGTGATCGATAGCTTCAGTGCATTCTTCAATCTACTTGGGAGGTAGCACAAGTAGGAATAACCCAAATAAGCACTTGAGTAACGGTTTTTAACAGTTAGCTCGAGTACAAAAGGCTTCAGTATTGTACGAGACTGAAATGGACATTATAATGGAGCCGGTTTTCTTGGAGATAGTTCGAGTACGTGATAAAAACCTCCCCACAGACGGCCAGCAGATGAATGATGAAAAACTCCGAGGTAAAAAAAAGTAGAGAAGGAATACAAATCATCTGCCAAAAGATTGATTGGGGTCGAAATGGACCATAGTCCTTTGCAATCAACAGATTACTGTATACAATCCAATCAGAATTTATTAGAATACGATTCTTATGCATGGCCTATTCACGAGGATCCAACAGTACCTATGGGAGAACACATGGAACTAGAGCATATTCCTGGGACAAGCATGCCATATATGTACCTGAGACCAAAAAAACAAATTCAAACCAGTCATATAGCAACCTTTGTGTGGAATGCGCCATGCACCTATCATTCACCTAGTTCTGCAAAGGAAAAATAGCGTTAAGGTAAATAAAAAGGAAACCCTAAAAATACATAAGCTATAGGTTCAATACACAACTCATCCACCTGAATAGGGCTCTTTCTAGAAAGAAAAGGATGAGTAATCAGTATACGCTCCCCATGGCCCATCCAAGAAAGGGATTTTCACCACGAAATAAGTAGGTGGCACGGTATTCAATTTCTAATGGGAAGCCAGTGCATGGCCCATGACCCATTCCACTGGGCGCCCTGTCACAACACAAACAGCATTCTTTCAAATGACAAATTTGCTCGTCCATAATCATTTTGCTTTCATGATTCAAAATAATAAAAAATGCCCGTTGAAATGTAAATATTAGAAATCAGAAGGTTAGTTGAAGAGCTTGGATGTGAGTCACAGTCATTATTCGGGAGAACGACTCTTTCACACGGTCCGACGGAAGCCGCAAAATGACGGAAGCGCAAATAGTTAATGTGTGAAAAGTCATTGATTTCTGAAAAAAAGGAGTTCCAGGGAGGTGGGAAGTCGAAGAGACCCATGAATAAGAAATTCGGGATGGAGGAAGAGAGGGGGAATGCCTTCAGGAGGCGATGTGGATGTTTAAGATGTTTATGTTAAAAAGGTCAGCAATGTGATGCAATTAATGGAAGCTGCCGTCGGAAATAAACCCAAAACTGACGAAGTGCAGCCCTTTCGAGGTTCCTCACAACTTCAACATGAGGACCGGAAGAATGCCCAAAAATCTAAATTATCTTCCCACTTCTTATGGCCTTCCCCTCCTTCCTTTCCACTCCTTCATGAATCCATAACCACCTCTGATGAGGCTTTCAAAAAACTTATAGGAATGCGTATTCAACTATAAAGCAAAAAACGGTTGGGTCGGAAAGCTGGCGAGAAGGGAAGACTGGGGGAAAAGCCGGCAAGTACACCCACGATTATCGCCAGATGAATAGATCCGATGACGAGCAGTCCAAGGCACTTTGTGAATCAGCTGATGAGGCACGCGGGAAAGAAGATGAAAAACCCAGGAAATGCGTATTGATTAGTTGTGATAGGAGGGAATAACCAAGGATATACAATATTCAGAAGATACGGGATAAAGTCTTGGGGCGTTAGAAATCCCGCCAGAGAGATGCGCCCACGCATTCGGCTTCCACTCAGAATCGTAGTGGCGAAATTGAATGCGTATGTGGACAATGACTTGCGGTGAACATCCAATGTAAAGTCAGTGCTTTTATCCTCCCAGACGAGTCCTATACAGAATAACCCAGCCCGGAGGAATGGAAGGCTCGGTCGGCTTTGGCGGATATCGAACCGGGATTCGAACCCGCGTGTGAAGTGCGCCACTTGCCATTACATCAAGTCTGCCCATTCAGAAGAAATTAAAGAAAAATGAAGTCAGACCTTCACTCGTCGGCAAAATTCGCTTTGAGATACGCCATGCGCCCACTTCTGCTCATCATCATAGAGTGGATGATATCCTTATTTGATGTACTAAACTACTAGACTACCTTCTATGCAGGCTTACCCCCCGCTCATCACAAGAGAACAGGGTAATCGAGAAGAATTCGCGGAAGGGGACGTCACCAAGCTGGATGGGGATAAGGTAGGGGACTGAAACTATCCTACTTAATCCTTTTATCCCCTCGTTCAGATACCTAGTGTCTAAGCTTTCGATTCAGAATTTCGAGTTCTGGGTAGGTTTAGGACCTAACCGCTTCCAGTGACTTTTCTTCTTCCTCGTATGCTCTAATAACTATACTGATAATGATAACTGATAACATAAAAATTACTCAACGGTCTAAATCTATTTCTTGGAGTAGCCAGGGCCAGGGAGGATGATTAGGAGGGTTGAAAAAGCTTTTGGTCGCTTTAATATACCTTGGTTTTTCGAAGTCATAGATGGTTTGGATCCTCACAGTTCAGTCCTTCGCAGAAGTTCCGGTCTCACAGGGTGCCCATCACTTAGACGATTCACTATGCAATGAGAATAATGGCGGATCTTAAACCAAGTAATAAAAAGCCTACAGATTGATCATAACGTATAAAATGAACAGATCCGGTTGAGAGAAGTTTTCAGAAGTGTTGCAGTGAGAGTTGGTGATTTCTAGAAGTTTTTAAAGCTGTGGTTGGTCCCCAGTATATGATCTGGAAGATGAATGAAAGACATATTTAGTGAAGACCTTTCCAGTCAGTAGTACCTATCCTTAGCAGTGGATTCCCGACCTAACAACGGATTTAAATCAGCAGTCTAGACAGGAATTAGGTAGATGTCATTCTTGAGCGTAAAGCTGTCCAACTGGTAACATTGAACGCCACCTCGGATAGGCTGAGACCAATCCCTACCAACATCATGGCTGCATTGTGAACAGAACCATCGACAAAGTCGTTAGTTTAAAAGCCATCGAACATCGCGTCCGCTCAGAAACGATTACTAAAAACCTAAAGAACTTACAACTCAGACATAAGAAAAGTATAGCAGCTGTTAAGTCCAAATTGTAAGGCGCCATTCAAACAGGCCCGAAATGACAAAACAAGCATCGAAGAGCACCCATAGAAGAAATATTCGGTATGGCTCAGGATGCTTGGAGAATGTAGAATGGGAGCAGTGGGAGATGTGTTGATGTTGGTGAGTTTACACGACAAGTAGGATAACCGGACATCCTGCCGCCGCTCCTCTTCATGTCACTCCACATCTCAACCGGAATGTGGTGTGCTAATCGGCACAGGATATAAGGTTTTCATCTAGCGCCCATACAATCAGTCAGTGAACTGAATCCCTCTTTATATTCCAGGGCATTCGTGGTGCTATACGGTTTTTCCAGATGGAGGCAAATAGAATTTTCTAAACCACGAACCGTTACCGGTACAGTGGTCCGTTCTGTATAGTTGGAGGTTGCCGTACTTGTCAACTTCTAGAATTGAAAAGAATGCTGACCAAAACGTCTTCTCTATACTTAAGACAATATGAAAAGCAAGAAAAGATCAAGGTACGATAAGATTCAGAAAATTAGCAGTACAAATTTATTAAGTTGTTTATATTTATATTTACAAATATTCGACAAATACCCCAGGCTTCGAAAAACGTGCTCGTGGTAGTGTTGACGTGGCAAGTGTCGCACTATCACACCCATCCATGGCCACGGGTTCGAACCCAGTTAGATATGCGCCTAGGTCAACCAAGCCTTCCATCCCTCCGGGGTCGGTTATTTGGTACCAGACTTGTTTGGGAGGATGTAAGCATTGTCTTGTATCGGGTGGCCACAGCAATTCATTGTATAGACCACATACGCACCCAATAGGTCAGTACGATTCTGATCAGAAGGCGAATGCGGGGCGCATCCATTAAAGGGAGTTGTTCAACCTCGGGAAAGTTAAGACTTTATTATGTTTCATATGTGATAACGCCTATTTGACTTTTTATATTTGACCGAAGTCCCACTGACGTTGCGATGAATAAACAGCCCAAGGCCACAGCCAATTTGCAAACTGAATTGGCCATTCTACATTAATGCTAGCTTATTTGAATGCATTTTCTGAACCACCATTAAAAGTGCGGTGAAGTGAAGTAATTAGGTTATGGGCACGGTAATTATGTGCATAGTAATGCAGGTAATAACAGGATCAAGGTAATTAGGCGAGAGAGAGCGAATAGTCAAGAAATAGACAAGAAATTCAAGAATAGGCAAGAAATTCAAGAATAGGCAAGAAATTTTCAAAGGCGCCTCAGCAACAGCTACTTGTCGGTGGAAAAAGTCACAGGTGACAGGTTTCTGAGAGCATTAATGAGTCAGTTTAACCGATACTATGCGGATGAGGATCCCTGGCGCCTTCGGAGAGACTTGTGGCATGGTCTAGCTCCACTACATAGAGATGGAAAGCCAGAAAAGAAAATTGACTCGTTTTGAATGGAATTGGAGAAGCTGAAGAAGAAAACGAAGAATAATTGAATTAGAAAGAGAAGGAAAAAAGGTGGTCCCAACTTGGAAATGGAGTGCTTTCGAAGCACCAAAGAGTTACCATGGTGGAAATCATCACTCTAAACAATTTGTAATAAAATACTGGTTGATTGCAAAAGCTTAGACCGGCTACAATAAGACATACATAAGAGGGCGTGGTAACTCAAAGGTTTACAACCGATTAAGAAGTCCTTTGGTTGACTTGTTGCGAGGACCTTGACAGAAACAAATATAAATAAATCAAATATAAAAGTTTCAAGGAATTTCAGAGTTTACCAATTATATTAGTTCTCTGGGATGCGCCCTAGCAATCGACTCCCATTCACAATTGTGGTGCTGTTTGAATGCGTAAGTGACCGTTACAATGTGCCAACCAGTATGAAAGTCAGTGCTGTTTACCTCCCAGTCAAGACTGGTGTCAATTAACCATCCTCTGAGGGATGGAAGGCGAATAGCGACCCAGTGGATTCGATCTCCTGATCATGCGTACGTGAAAGCGCTCAACTTTTCACTACCTCTCTTCTTCCCCGGGTAAATTTACTAATTAGCAAATAAAATGGTAGATGTGGAAATAGGATGTTCAATTCCCGAACTGGACAGAAGTTTTTCAAAAGTTTGGAATCCAATCTCGAAAGTATTGACATGAGTTATTGGAGATGGTGCTGTCCCAGTTGGAGCTCGAGTAATAGTCTCTGGAAGTTGTATGTAGCAGAGCCAAATCTCGTTTCGATATACTGATACAGCAAGTGTGTAATTTAAATAAATATTAAGGACCATTAGCGTTCAAATTCGTATCCAACTAGCCTTATAGGTTATTTTACTTATTCAACAATGGAGACAGTAGAGTTAAGTAAACATATTGAAATATGGGCATATAGCGGTATCTCGGCGCCAGTCGACCCCATTAATGTTCGGTATCTAATGCTTAACAAAAAAGTGACTGGACTTCGAGCCAGAGCAATGGGAGGTTACGTAGAACGTAGAGTTTGCTACTAATCAAGTCACTCAGGAAGAATAAAAAGCCCGTTCGACTTGAGCGAGCAGCAGGGATTCATTCTCGGGATCATGATAAGCTTCATTGCTACATTTACTGAGGATATAGTGGAAAAAATTAGATGATGTAGTGGCAACGGACGCACTATGTATCACCAACACAGGTCCGGGAACATTCCAATATGGAATTCCATTCCTTCAGGGTCAGTTAATTTTTACCCCAGACTCGCCAGGGAGAGTTGAAGCGCTGACTCGTACACATTCCANAGAAACGTCCCAGCGCAATCGGTAACTGTCGGAAAAATCCATTCACTGAATTTGAAACTACGGCATATTCGAGTATGCTCAGGTTATTTCGGATGGCATATTTCGAAGTGGTGGAGCAGAAATGATGGGACGAAAAGGCCATTATTCAATATAAATGGTAACCATGGGAGCAATTTATGGGACGATTTCTATTAGAGGAAATTTATGATAGCCAAGTCAATTGCCATTTCGATGAAAAGATTCGGGCAAAAACTTCCTGCATTCGAGGAGGGAAGCCATGATGATCACCATTTGGCGATTGAGGGTCGGGAGACCGGAGATCCAAGGGAAGGGTAAAGGTGTGAGAGGTGATGACATCGGAGAGTGTCGAATATTACCAATAAGGAAGGGGTTTGTGATTCAAGGTCATTCATCCCCTCCGATATCAGATCAAGTACGTGGGAATAGAGGCACGCTGACCTCCGATTAGACTCACGATCACCAGATTTGGGCCAATTTCCACCTAAATAGGTGAACCTTGATTGCCTAGTCTCTGCAACCACGAAAAGATCGGAAGAGGCTAGCGGGAAAGGATAGCGAGGGGACAATTAGGGGGAGGAGTCGAGACCACGAAAGTAATAAAAAACAATAAATAAACAAATATACAGGTGCTGATATTTTGAATTGGTACAATGCAAAGCACAGGATTTCTGAAGTTGTAAACAATTCTTTTTGACATGACACGATATCCTTGTTGTGAACATCGGCGACTATGATTTAACTGCCGAGAAGTCTCCATAACCACCTACTTTTCACCCCAAGAATGTAGGAAAATTAAGAAAAAAAGTGGAAAAAAAGAAACAAAGAATAGGAAACATAGGGAAATTCTCGTCCAAAACTGTCTCAACGAGATAGATGACTCTCTAGGAGAATTCTTGATGTAATGTACTAGTAATCCTGTCTGAACCCTGTGCGTGGCAAACTGCTGGAGACCACTTCTGCACCGGAAAAACCTGCAGATAAAACAGAAACTCAAGAACTTCTGAATTTTTTGAAGTATTTTTCGTTTGAAAAGGCGGGCGCTTCCACCAGTTTACAAGGTCCAAGGATGGCAGTCCTGGTCGATATCCACTGAGGAAATGATTTTCCCATAGACATGGTTCAATCAGTATGGATTAACTAGTTCAGTAAAAGTAATCGCTACCAAGAACAGGAGTGACTATTGTCAAAGACCATTTTTTCATCAAAACCAAAACCAAAGGGGTAGTCCCTTGCCTTATAAGGAGCATCTCAGGTCATCAAGGTTCCAAGAAATGTAGCTACCTCTACTCTAATAAAAAGGGTTGGGAGCTCCATGGCCTAGAAATGTTTCCCACACTCAAAGTGTCATCTAATTGGAGATTCTACGTAGTGAAATGATAAATTTCCGTCAAAAAATCAAAGGAACAAAAAAGTACATGTAGGCTTTTAATATGAGAGGTTAAAAGCTGTTCACCTCAGAGAAGCACTACTTTTTTATGTAGACGCTGTAATAATGATGAAGTACGAGAGAAAAGAAAACTGACACAGCAAAATGGCAGTAAAGTATTACCTAACACCCCGGTTAAACTGCTTCGAAAGCTAAAACCACATGAGACGGCCAGAACAACAGCTATCCCATTCAACGTATCGCCTTTCAGCTTTTTTGTTTTCAAAAGGAATTCCGTCTGTGCTGAGTAGAAGGAAAACAAAGGGAGCCTAGAGATCGCTGATGAATTTCAAGCAAAAACAGCGAACGTTCTGGATTTGCAAGGTCCAGAGGAATACACTGCTGAGTTCGATGATGCGCTCCCGGAGTTGGACGAATTGACGTATACGACCGGCTGCAGACAAGATCGCCACACAGGCATTAGCCCGAAATTAGCTTCATTTCTCGTAAGAATCGCGATCGAGTGGTTTTCCCTTAGAGTAGTGTGTGGAGAATGATGGAGTGGTATTAGAGGAAGACAGTCCGTATCGGAAGAGCGAGGGTTTCACTTTGGAATGGAACTCGGAAGAATCTGTCCGGTGGGACTCAGGGAAAGCCACCAATCCTAGCAGGGTGCCGTGCGGGTTAGAAGTGGGAAAGAGGAAGCTTCGGGAGATTACCGAAACCCACCATGCCTGGCTGTACCCTCAGCGGTCTGCCTCAATAGAAGGAAGATTAGCTGGGGATGGCTCAACCTCAATATGGAGTTGCTTAAAAATTATTACGAGCCATGAGATATCCACGGTTTTTCAGTAAATGGCTCTTCCAGAGGAAAGGGAAAGTTCGGAATGGTCAGTAGTCGAATGACTGCGGGTGGGTGTCGCTGCAGCTTAAATAGGGTGGTCTGCTGGTTTCATAATGGGCGGCATATGTCTTGAGTACCACCACGCTACACCAACCGGTCGACAACTCCATTCCTCACAGTAAGCTTTCGACTACAAGGGTCGCTCCTGTCAGCTTCACAAGACTACCCTTTTGATCGAAACTAAGAGGGAANCGCTGCAGCTTAAATAGGGTGGTCTGCTGGTTTCATAATGGGCGGCATATGTCTTGAGTACCACCACGCTAGACCAACCGGTCGACAACTCCATTCCTCACAGTAAGCTTCGAACACGAGGGTCATTACTGTCAGTTCTTAAGCCTATCCTTTTGATCGAAACTAAGAGGGAACGCTTGAGCAATAAATAAAATCAAATAATAAAATACTTGACAGTTCTCAGAATATGAAGAGAAGAGGATGACCTGGAGTACAGAGAGCTACAATACCTGCAAAAGTTTTCGCTGAAGACGAGGAAACAGCTGAGAGTCTTTATAAAGTAGGTAAAATGGCCTCATCGACAGTACACTACAGTACTTGGCCAGGGACGCCCCAACAACAAGCAGTGCTCCGAGCGTACAACCAGATTCGAACGTCCAATGACCATTATGATCCTGAAGGAGTACGGACGTGTTTCAGAAAAAGGGCTGGTGATCGTTCAAGGAGGTGTACCTCTGAAATACCACACGTGAGCCTTCTTCCGGCTGATTACCGATAAAAAGGTTTTCCTGGAAATAAAAGCTCCCTACTCCGACCATATCTTGAGCTCTAAGAACACACGCAGAGCCAGTCTAAGGCAGCCATGGAAAATGCGTCTGAGAAGCAAAAGAGGCTTGGATATCTGGATAGGCACATAGTCGTTCACGATGCTACGGATCAGGATCAGACGTAAAGATCAAAGAAATGCCCGGCATCACCGGTGCCGAATAACGCTCAAGGAACAGGTGTGTCAGTCGGTAATAAGATTATTCATTGCATGAATTGGCCCCTACTGAACTCAAGGCTACAGCTGAAGGACCACTGACTAGGAAAAACGGCGTTTACCCATGAGATCATCGGACTCTGGATAGGATGGGAGTAGAGATTCAAGAAGGAAGAATATGTTTCGGATTCACTGAATATCAGCTGCAAAAAGGTAAATGGGAAAAGGAAGGGGAGAAAAAAAACCTCGGGTCAGCTCATGGTACTGCACTTGCTGATAGGACCGGATTAACGGGACAGCTTTACAGAAATGGCCTTGGAAATTCCCAAAATCTAAAATTTGAAAAAAAAGACCAAAAAAGCTCAAAAAATGGGGAAAAAATCGAAAAAAATCCAAAAAACTGCGACTTTTCGAAGGACGATAGTTGGCTGAAAACTGTGAGTAGTTATTATAGTATAATAATTAGCCCCAATACAAGTAACCAGGAAGTAAACTGATAGTCTCAGACCCATAGGTGATCTATGGTTACTGACCTGTGTAAGAAGGAGACCACGAAGTGGGCATCACTGTAAAGCAAATAGAAGAAAGGCTAAAGGAGGAAGTGAGAGCAAAGGGTCCATACGGACCAATCAATGCGCACTGTTTGCACGTGATTAGTACGTGGGAGTGTGGGTGTGTGTGTGTGGGAAGTGAGCAAGAATCGCCCGACCTTTCCATCGCACATTCAATCTCGACCAGATAATTGCTGAAACCGGGAACGGGAACGGTCGCCAATACGATTGCTATGTGAATAGTTCTTGAGCAATTACGATCAGGTATTATATTGAAGTGCCGAAGAGGGGTTCACCGCCAGAGAGGAGGCACCGGTTCTGAAGGAAGCTGCTGGAGCATCTTCCCACAGCCGAAAAACCACTCAGACCTTTTTTCAAGCCATGTTCGCCCTAGATAGATGAAGGCTTTTTCCTAGCTGTTTTGCAATATACGTTTTGCGATAAGTCGCAAATTCCATTCCCAAGAGGTCGTAGTGCAGTGGATATTCCCTTTTTCGAGAATTGAAGGAGCTTTCGCCTTCTTCAACTTCTGGGTGTTCCTGAACAGAAAGAATTTGGAGGGAATATCCCTTCCTGGAAACAAAGGACTTCCCCCCAAATTCCTCCGTAGCACGGTTACCAAACTGATTATTTTCGCCCTTTAGCCTCTAGCCATGCAGGAATTGGGAGGTAAAGAAGGATTGGGATCATCTCATTCGGACCAAGCCATGAATCATGCTTTCACATGGAACTTGATATCAATTGCAACTGTCCCTGGCTTGTAGGACAAGCGGCAGCAGGGGTTGTACAGAAGCAAGTCAGACAGTTGTTGAGCTGTTTGGAAAGAAGTATAGCTCAAGCGGAACTGCCTCAATGGTTCGTAAACATGTTCGTTTCAATATATATCTTACAATGTCGAAACTTCACGCCTCATTGGGCAGATTTAGGCCTCTCTAGAGAACCCGTTCTGCTTACAATTCCACATTCTTATGAAAATGCCTACATTCCGGACTGAAGTCAAAAATCAAGATTTTAAAGGGAGAAAGTCGTGGCCTATGTCCTTCTTACAGCCGAGAGCAGGTCCCATTGCCGAAAGCAGGTCTCGAAGAGCTTCAACGATTGGAAAATTTATTAGCCCGGGCTGAACCTCAACCACGGGCCGTCCAGCTGATGACACGAGTTTCTCCTTTCGCTACATCCGTTTCCATATGAAGAAAGTGGTGCCTTTCTCAATGAGTCGGGAGCGTTCTCATCCTAGCTCTTTAGGTAAAAAAGCTAGTCTGATAGCTAATAATATTGATAGCCGAACTAGTATGGTCTGGAGTTTATTTGTTTATCATATTTATTTATAATATTTAGTATAGAATTGACGGTCTAACAAAGCAACATATGTAAACAGTGACCACTGGAGCAGTTCCTGCCAGAACTGGCACAGTTCCGGTTGTCATTCACAAGCCATAAACCTGTCGGCATCAAATTCTTCTGGAATTAGAGCAGAGAATAATTGGAGGAGAAATACATTCTCATCCTAATATTCGTTCCCCTCATAAACCTAAAAAACCCTGTGGCTGAGTAAAAGCCTGTGTTTCTGGAGTCCTAGGTACCAGCGCTTGCACTTCACATTACCTTCAATTAATGGGCTCCAGCGAGGGGACTTGGATATCTCCAGCGGAATGGGGTCAATTTAGCTACGTTCACACAAGTGCTAATGGAAAGGTAAACACTTGACAATGCCCTCATTTGATCGCATGGAAGTATTTTGACATCGTTTGTACTTGAAGACGAAAAACCTCGATGTTCAGATCGGGTGTCAGTATTCGTGTCCCAGTCGCTCACCTGACGCCAATCAGGAAGGACTCGTACAATTGGGAGTTGGAGTCAGCCGATGGCCACCATGGCCGAGCCGGTGCTTATAAGGTTTAGCCGGGTGTTTAGAGTTGTTAGCTACGTAACCGCCGTCAAAAGGAACGACTACTGCTTCATTCTTAAGATTTGCGACAAAAGGATAGGTTACGGTAGCCCGGTGGAAAGACATTGTGGTAGGAAAAAGGGTACGATACCAGCTAGGGCAGTTATTTAGTTCATAACCAGATCTCTGTGGCGATATCTCCCAAGTAGGGAAGATGGAGGTGTTCTAAGATGGAGGGAAGATGGAGGTGTTCTATGGCCGAAAACTTCACGTCGAAAAATATTGAGGACCCACATCATTATTTATAATCAGGCGTCCTTCAGGAATTAGTAATTATGCCGACTGCCATAAACGATTCCCGGAAGATTACCTATTCCGGCCAATAAATGGTAGTTCTGAAAGGCCATGGGCCGCTGGTGCCCTCGAAAAGTGAATAATTAAATGAAAAACTCCGAAAACGATATCCGAAAATAATACGTCCGCTGTGAAAAATTGCTTTCGGAAGGGTGCAATCGGGAGTTAATGGATTTTATTACAAAAAAAGAGGAATACCGTCTGATGCTCCACGGGAGTGGTTCGTCCTGCTCAGAGATGAAGTACTTAGGTTGAGAGACTTGTTACAAGTCCCCTTTTCTGCGGAAAATTGGCTGAACTTCAAAAAACTCAACGAAAGCTCTATAAAAGGGGGAGGAAGACTTCAAAGTTAGGAAGAGGGAATCTTCCTGTGGAATTTCCCATATCAGATTTGAAAAATGGTCAGCTTCTGAATTCAGCTATGCTAATGAAGTGGGAGTACGTAGAGGTTCGTATGGGAGAAAAAACTGCTGCCGGACAGTTCGAAATATTCAAAGCAGAACATGTTTGTGTGGAGGAAGCGCCTCTGTGCCGAGTCTGAATCATCTAAATGAAGAAAAACTTGTTATTCACTATCACCCCCCAGGATTTCGGGTGCCGCTACACCAATTCTTCTTGCGGAGCATAACCGAAAGGACCTGACTCTTTCATTCCTGGTCATTTGGATGGTGGTAATTGAAAAATTGAGAAATTCTTGACTGAAATGATTTTAAAAATTAGAATGAAAAAATCAAATCGAATTGGATTAGTTTTAGAATAACTTTGAAGGCGTAGAAAATTAAGCATCGGAATTGATTTGCTACGACTCGGCCAAGAGTTACGTCCAAAATATAAAATAAAGGTCCGTATTAGATGTAAATGGGAGCAGAGCCAAGCGTCCCGTCACCGAAAATTCCGCCCCTCCACCACTTTGTACGAGCGGCTTTTCCCTACCATTAAATTTTTTCCCACACATTCAGAATAGCGGAGTAAGGTGAACAGAAGGACCGAAGTCTTAGTCGGTAAGGATTCTTTGCTTCAAAAATGAATAGGACAAGTCTATAGCTATTTTTGCTTAAACTGAGTGATGGAAAAGGCTCGCTATAACGATTGATAGCCTCAATTTTCAACTGCACCTTCCCTGGTTCCATTCTGATGGGAAGAGTTCTTGCAGGGCCGTTCCACCACCACCGGTTTGACGAGTACTACTATTCAAATTTTTGTCAAAACGACAAAGTTTTCAAAGCGGCAGGACTATTCTGACTCGTGTAAAATCTCGACCACACCCAATTAAATTGGCCATAACGCTTCTAAAATTTATGATCGAATTATTTAAAAATAAAAATGATTTGATGGCTGTTGGAACGGCTGATCACAAGGGGACAGCTAAAAGAATACCCTGATTTACCTGCTCATCTTTTACATCTAAATTTGTAAACTAACTACGACTCAAAGAGCAGTTAGTGAAAGCCTAATTGACCCCATTACCGCAGGTATAATTCGAAAATCCGGCTCGGATCCTGCTGACACCAGCAAAGTCCTACTTCGAAGGGTGAGGGGAGGTTAGTAAGTCAGAAGAAAATTATGGGAGAGGAAAAAATAAAAAACTGAGACTTATGTGAAGTAGTGAGATCAGAGAATGGGGATAAACGCAGGGAAACACTTTTGATAGGCTTGTGAGCAAAGTGGTTATTGGGTGCAGGAGGAGGGGAGGGGAGAATGTTGAGGGAAACCTTATCACGGATTCTTCCCGAAATCGTTCGTCAAGTACTAGCTCCTTACTTGTTATACCTCCAAAGGTTTGGAACTCCGCAGTTGTTTCAAAAAACGAGATTGTCGTCTGTTTATGATCAGCTTTCCTGGAATGCGCCATGCATCGGATTTCCATCTTTGATCGTCATTTGCGTGAACGCATTGTTTAGAAAAATAGTGGATCGCACAACAAGTGGCAAAGAAAAATGAAGACGTCTATAGAGGCGGTGTATGTAAAAAGAGGTAGAGGTACAAGTAAATAGACTATAAATATTCATGTGTACTATTTACCTGGAATGATTTTGTTGTTGAAAATTAAATATTCTCAATATTCGGAGCTCGTAAAACTGATAAAGCGTAAAGTGTTGTGAGGTGAGCGCTGATGAAAACGTTGCCATAGAAGCGATTTTCATTTGTTATGAATTGACACTGATTAACGGAATCATCATGAAAACAACTATATTTACGCAGGTCCATCCAAATAAACAGTAGACGAGGTTAAAGGCACAGTTCACGATAATTTTGG
>UZAF01019823.1:0-13819 GCA_900617895.1 Haemonchus placei | reverse complement strand
AGAAGGCTTCATTTCAGAATGGTTCATTTCACGGTGGAAGCATGCAGAAGCGGAATTGAGCACAACGAGCAATCGAAAAGCCATAAGCTGTGTGAAGAACGAGTTTGACCATTGCAAAAACGTAAGGTGAAGTTCATCTTATCCAAGTTTGCTTCTCAAATCAAAAAATATTAGCTCTACATTGAATGCTAAAGGTGGGAAATTCCGAATAAATAATACGTTTTATTAATAAAAGAATGTGTAGGAAAGTCAGTAGATTCGAATCATTTTCTCCCTCTGGAACTGAGCCACGCAAAATTGCACACTGCCACTTCGACTTTCCTACTTCCATTTGCTGCACGACTGCTGCGAAAATTTCGATTTCCTACCTTCCACGAAGGTGACTTCGGAGGAACATTGCCTCCAGAACCGCTTGCAGCCTTCTTCGCTTCGTCTTCCAATTCATTTACAAAGTCTTTACGATTCTCTGTTGAACGCAGATTTACTTCTGATAGAGCTGAAACCGTCTAGTTATCTGATTTTTGAAATTATCAAAAAGCAATTTGACTGTTGCAATGTTGTAGATTCGAACTTTTCGCTGACCCAGCCTAACTGTGAAAGCTTAAAAATAAATAGCACTTCGGGAACTCACGGATTTCCGTCGTCATCTGCTTATGGATTATAATTGTTTTCGTCTCGCAATTCGGTGATGAGGTTTTGACAGGGTTCTGTGGAAAATATATGTTCTGTTTTGCGCGTATTACTTCTTACAAGTACTATCTATGGAAAGTTGTTGCTCCCATAAAAAATGATATCACGACCGACAAAATAAGCACAGTGTTAACATTATAAAAAGAACAACTATTCACAGTGAAACTCACAAAGTGCACTGGTGAAAAATGTGCTTGGCTGGCGCTACGAACCTGAAGCCAAAGCGTTGAGATTAAGCACACACAGTTATAAGCATTTTGGATTGATAACAGGCATACATGCACATCAGGACAAAAAGATTCGACATCACTTTGGGAGAAGAAATCACAGTTTAGAATGTCGGGATGAACAGTTTGAGGGGCAGTTGAGCTGGTTATGGAAGGCAATGGGCAATGGCAATGGAACATGGCAAA
The DNA here is from genome assembly GCA_900617895.1 of Haemonchus placei. Taxonomy (NCBI): domain Eukaryota; kingdom Metazoa; phylum Nematoda; class Chromadorea; order Rhabditida; family Trichostrongylidae; genus Haemonchus; species Haemonchus placei. Next base: position 12,716 of record UZAF01019823.1, on the reverse strand, counting down.
GGGTAAGTAAGAAGGAGAAGAAACAACTGGATATCTCTATCGAAATGTAAACGGACCATAAATGGCATTTCCCTTTCCTATAGTATTTCACGATTTGGAAAGAGATTCTTCAGAACGAAAATGAAGGAATCGTATGCCCCGAGCCTAATCTCAATATTTATCTTATTTTCGTCCGGAGCTGCTGAAGACAGTCACTCTAAATAGTCGCAAAAGTCAGAGAAAGTGCACTTGGTTTGGACGGATGATTTTACATATGGAATGAGAAACTGGATTGAATAAAAGGAACTCGAGTAAAAAGGTAACGGAAATGGAAGATGGCGACGTTCCGATCAGAGCACTGATCTAGTAACTTCGGCAATTATTGCTGGCAACAAAGTAGAGACCCTTGACGGCCAGCAATCAGAATTCCAAGCTACTACTCAGTGGCTCATCAACTTTGATCTATGCCCAAAACCCCGAATTCCTTTAGAAAACAATAAGCAAACAATAACACAATCGTATTAGCTGGTGCAAAGGCATGCATTAAGAAGTAGCAACACATGCAGTAAGTAAAATCAGCTCAACGTACAAAGGGTTTTGGCGACATGATTGCCAATGACGAAGTCGATGAGCACTTTGGGGGTGTAACCGCTTTCTGAAGCAACAGTAATTCATTTAGATTAGTGAATATGTTAATGACAGCTTCAAGACGATAGAGTAGAAGCCATAGAGGGATTAAATAGTGCAACAAAACGGCAACGAACTGTTTGTGTTAAATGAAATGATTTACAGTAAAATGAACTCACTTTCTTCAAGAAAGTATGTGCACCGTATTCGTCACTCGACATATCCACCTGCCCATCGTTGTCCTTCACTACTTCAGAAGTCGTCTAAAACGCTCGTATGTTCAAAAAAATTTCCACGCCACATTTACACATCCTTCATCAATACTCAAGCACAGGAGTCGTAGAGTCGCAAAAACATTGAAAAGAAAAATTTTCAGAATCTTTGGTACGGGTTGACAGCTACCTAATGCGGCCGATTCCAGGCTCAAGCTATTCTACAGCTGGTCACCCATGAAGACCTTACCTTCTTTTTGAACGTATGCGCTCCGTATTCATCACTCGATAGATCAACCTCGCCGTCCTGATTCTTGGGGAACATCCTTGTAGCAGGAATCGGCAGTGTATCTACACTTTCATGCATTCCACATCCAGCCACAATGCTGCTCTCGTCAATAGTGTTCTGAAATACGTTTCATAAGTTCGACATAAGAGACCCTTTACATACCCAGTTCTATACATCGTAATAGAAGGAAGTAAGTGTGTTGCAAGATAGGAATGGTGGCCCCACTGATGGACGTGGACAGGCAGAAGGAACAAGGGCAAAGTGATGCCATAAAAGGATTAGCTGTCAGGATTGAAAGATATAACACTTATTATACCCCCGACATTTAGCGAACATTTAACAAGACCTAATAATGTTGCTCAAAGCAGATATATAACCAAATACTCACAAAAATCCGTCTAAAGGTGTAACCAGAATAACTTCTAGAACCGCTGAACACCGACATTCATCAGTCTTACTAAAGGAATGACCAATCAGTAGCACATGAAGGCGAACAATGAAAAAAGCTGACCAATGGAGGATAAGATGCAGAAAGGAATATATTGTGATTACATGAGTAGATAGGTTGGTTGATAGATAGAAAGATAGAGAGATAGATCACCCAACTTTTGTACAATTACTGATACGTCCTTTCACTAAGCCAAATCGAGAGCAGCAATCGTCAGTTCTTACGCCGATATTCCATCATTTTAGATCTACTTTCCCAATTACTTATAAGATCAAGCCGCCAGAACAGCNTTGTCAAATACAATCAAAGTGAGGAAGGGCAAAATGGTAACATAAATCACTGGTAGAGGCCAGATTAAGGGCTATTTCCAAGTAAAATAACATACCACCGTTGTACACATCGATGATTCGTATTCTACTATTTGTGTGGCAGCAATGGGATGGGCAAAATGAATACGTCGAGGCTCCTCCTTTACTGCATCCAATTTTTGTGGAGCTAAATTACTTTGTTTGCTTTCTCATCACATTAAAAACAGCATTTGAGCATTTTTAATCGAACATGATTAGAGTTTTACAATGGAAAGAATTAACGTACTTTGGTTACAAACGATTGTTGTGACTTGTTTTACCGGCGATGTTTCGCGGCTGCCGGGCGACTTCGTTGAACTAGACTTTAGCTGGGCCATACCGCCTGGCGTGCACAGCACTGACGGTCTCGTCTTAAAGAAACAACTCAACAGTTTATAAGGCACAAATACTATCAAACGAGGACTCTTTTTTTAATACAGTAACACAGTACCCACAGTACAGTAATACAGTTTTTAATACAAAATACGGTACACACAGTAACTCCAAACATCATCGGAGACAGTTTGAAGTTAATTCTCACATGCCAAGACCTCACCAGAGTAAAATTTCAAGGAATAATCGAAAAAGATAAAAAATACTGCTCGAATAAAATTATGAGTGCGTTCTAAGTAGTGTTAATTCAAGAAAACAGCATCAGGCTATAAGCAGACTAGGAAGATTTAGACGATTACCTACCTCGCCAATACTGAGCCGTGGCGAAGCTCCCTTCATGTATGCCTCCTTCGGCTTTGACCCGGCATGTTGCCAATTATGATCGACTTCGAAGTTTTCGTATTCTGCGGCCAGCTCGGAAAATCGCGACTTCAACCGCGAAGGCGTTGGTTTCGACTCTGCTGCAGGCTCGTTAGCATTACTATCGCTGTTGGTTCTATTTTTTAACGGTGATTCCTGAAAACCGAAGCTCAAGATAATAGGGAAGGAGAATCCAAAAACTCATTTATGTAAACAGACATCTCAACCGTACCATAAGAATGTCCTTAGAGGCAGAGGTTTCGTTCTGCGTGTTTTCCATAGATTTATCTTAAATTTTCGAGTTAATTTCTAATTATGAAGTGAAGGAACAATTAGAAAGAAACTTGTAATTGTAGAAACGTCTTACGAAGTAGGTACAAGGGCCCAAGAAGCTTACCTCCGCCTCCACTAAGGGATGAGACTTCCAAATTCTCTTTAGAGCTTTCCAAAGATGCGCTCAACTCCATATTTCGTTGTCGGACACGTTCTTTAATGCGCTTAAACGAAACACAGGCTTTACACTTGGCAAAAGCTTAAACACATAACTATCTTGAGAAAAATAAATATAAAAATTTGCCACAACTTGTAGCTCAGATGGAATCTAACGGCGGCAGGTAGTAATGTGCCTAGAAGGGGATTTCTACATAACGTAGGTAACAATGCACCGGGACATTTTGGCTCCTGAAGTCTTGGCTGCCTATGACTTTCAGCAAAACTACACCAAATAGCGCTACTCCAAGGGTTGAAATAGCGTTACTAATATGCCCGAGAAATCGGTGGGACGTCCACTATAATACTGTGTGTTATAAAAACAAAGATAAAGCAGAACTGGCAAAAATCACCAAAAGAAAAAACTGCCCCACTGAACAATCCTGCTGATATTAACAAGGCATTTCCCAAACGATCCCGATAACATCAGGTCCACCATGAACCTCACCTCATTACTTTCATCCAATGAGTACATCTCCTTCGATTTTGACATCCTTTTTATACTAACGACGAATTAATTGGTTTGGAGTAATCACGTGAATTGAGGCGTCTTAAAAAAGTTTGGATGACCGAACAAATTTAAAATGGACTTGTAAATCTCTCTAGGAAAAGGATCAGGAACATCATATGAAAGAAGAAGTTGATTGAACGAAATCAACCTTATCTGGTAAAGGTAATGATCTGAATTCTTTTTTGGAATTGAGAAAAGAGTATCATCTCCCCTGCATTCTTTTGACAAAAAGGACCTTGAACAGAGTGGATTTCATAGACAAGAAAAAAGAAAAGATTGAATGAGTGAATCTGGAGTGATCTAAAAAGTTACCTTATAACCAAAATAGAAAGGAAATCAAATGACACATCAAAGTTTGCAATNTGGAACCAAAGATGTGGAGGGATTCAAAGAAAACAACAAAGTCTGAACTGAATTATTTATGTTCTATCGAACAAAGGAAAGCTTTTAAGAGGGGATCTTGATCTGGAAAAACGTACTAAACCGCAATCAGACAGTAACCCAAATAACAGTACAACTTCGGGTAAACAAGGCAAACATCCAGAAAGGTTTGTTGATTACAGATAAGGATTTTAAGGTTTTTAAATAGCATAACAGATGTTTCATAATCGAAAACAACAAATTCAAATCGGCTCCGTTCGCGCCCGACGCCATCAGCGGCGCGCAGCCGAACGATTTGAATGGGCTGCCCAGCGTCTTATCATCAAACCCCCTGAAATTGACAACAAGGTGGCCATGAAGCTCTCTCCAGATAGCTGAAGGTGCTTTCATAGTCTGAGTGTAAATCCGGTATTTAAGGGACCATTACGGAGCTTTGTATCCATATTGGTAAGTTATTTCATCTTTCTTCACTGCTTTACAACACTGTTTGAAGCTTTTTTCACTGAATCTGACACTGTTGACATTACCAATCTGTTCTGGAACCAGCCATATTCGAATGGGCGAAGGTACGGCCGTACTCATGTGGGAGATGAACGGCTGAACGGCGAAGGAAGGATGATGAAGACCGACTTAAACATTTTCGGCCCTTGGGAGGCGATTGTTCGTCAGCCTCGTTCCACAGTTTTTTCACCAATCTCTTTGAAAAGTTAGAAATTGATGTTATTTACTGTTCTGACCACGAGTAAACAAAATCAGAGCGAATAATATCTGTACATAAGTTTTGGTAAACAGTATTAGGTGGGAAAAGCTTTCAGCATATGCCTGTCAACTTGCTCCAAAACACGATGCAACTCACGTGTTCAGGTCATGGAGTAAGCCCTATGAGGGGATTAAGGAAGGTTTTTTTACTGGCTATAATCGTTGAGTACAATTTACTTAATTTTCTTGAAAATAGGTGGTGGTTGAATTATTTAATATGGGCTAGCCGTCAGTGATAATTTCCTTGACTTAAAATTAGTCGAACACAATAACGACTTATCACTCAGCTTTTAAGCAGCATGTGGCAATGCCACTAAATGCGCCGCACACTTGAACTCCATTCGGTTTAGCTAAGGCCTAATTGTGAGGGCGCAGCTCTTCTTGCTTAAAAGCTGTCGTTCAGGTCAAGTTCTTTATCTTTATCTTTAGATAAAGATAAAGAAAGATAAAGACAAAGATAAAGAAAGTTCTTTTTTTTAAAGGTTAGAACAGAAACGTAGAAATGGATATGTAAGGTTGAATTAATCTCAGAAAAATTACCTGCCCTTATCGTCAATGGTCCACTTTGGAAGACCGCTCTGAGTAAAATTGGCATGACACTGATCTGTTGATCTTCAAAGGTCACGGATATAATCAATCAGCCCTTTTTACTGTAAACTTGCATTGAATATTAGATTTAGGGAAAAATTGAACAGATTAGAGATAACTTATGAAAAGAAACAGTTTAAGAGGTCGTGGTGACTATTGGGATTTCGGAAAAAGTCAAATAATCATTCTATAGCGAAGAAGTCGAATCACCTCAGGCTTTTAGGAGAAGCAGTCTACTTTGCTTCCTGGGACATTGAAGTATCGCGCTTTTTCTGTGTTGATTACAATTATATTTTCTGAAATGTCGTTCCGTTCCGAAATAAAGGAGCATAAAAATCACAAATAGTGTAGGGGTAAGAGCGCCGCTATCACCTTCAGAGTCACGGATTCGAATCTGTCGCAGTCCAATCGGTTTCTGATCACTTTAAAACAAAGTAATCGGCAATAGGCTGGATTAACACTCGTACTGGAATACCGGTTGACTCAAATAATTACTGTAAAAGTCATTTGTGTATCCCAAAAGCTTCAACGCCTCGGAATGATAACGAAATGCATGGCGTATCACAAAAAGTGAGTAATTAACGTTAATTAACGACAGCTGCCTTCTATTTTTATCTTTTTACCAAAATATTTTGCCTCGTGGTCGTTGATCTTAACAGTTCACCATGATCGGTAGTTGATCTACAAGTCGATGAACTCCTTGCGTGATCGTCGCCTGATTGCTTCCGGCGTCCATTTTCGAAATCGATACTTCCCTGGTCGGTCGACAGTCAATCTCCCTACGCAGATATGGAGGATTTCCGTCAAAAACTTGGAGGTGAGAACCAGTTATTGAATTTTTTGAGGCTATTTTTGTCAGTGTTGTAGGCAAAATGACAATTTTCTTTTTTCATGTGTTAGATGGCAAATGACAGGCTAAAAGGCTTTATTCGTGAGCACAAGCTAGTGTTGATAACTAACTCTAACCGGAGCAAAGAACTAAATGATTTCCATTCTAAATGAGTCGGTGTTTCTTACTGTACTCCTGCTGTGTCTCCACAACTGCCACGTCTTCCTTGTCTTCTCTGTCTTCCTTGTCTTCCTTGTCTTCTACGGCTTCTATTACCTCTCGGCGTGGTGGACAGTTACAATAGTGCGCATCTTCGCCAGGCTCGCCTGGTCGTCCCATCGGTCCTTGTGGACCAGGATGACCATCGTGACCAGGACTACCAGGAATTCCAGGTTGTCCAGGAAGTCCTGGTGTTCCAGGCGTGCCTGGAGTACCAGCGTTTCCTGGCAGACCTGGTTCACCGGCCCATCCAGGGTCTCCAGGCAGACCAGGTGCTCCTGGGAAGTAAGCGAATCCGGGTACGCCGTCTGGTCCGTTGGCCCCATCGAAACCTGGAGGACCTTGGACTCCTGGATTTCCTTCAGGCCCTGGCATTCCGAAATCACCATCCAGACCAGTTGGCCCTTCAGGACCTGGAGCGCCTGGGTAGCCGGGCTCGCCTGGATAACCGTCTGGTCCAGGAGGACCAGGTGGACCAGGTGGGCAGATGATGCAACCTGAAGTGATATATTTTTTGAGGAAAAAATGGAAAGAAAGTTAACTTCAGAGTAAAGCGCTCACCTCCAGGAATGTCTTGCGTGACGACAAGGGTGATTCCAGCTGCTCCAGGTCTGCCGGCCTCTCCGGGCGCTCCCTCCTCTCCACGAGGTCCAGGGGGGCCAGGCGGTCCACGTGGTCCTGGAGGACAGCCAACAGAAGAGACCGAACATTGGCAAACGTCAGGATATGCGTAACGCTTTGGCCGGAACAGGGCTGCTAGTATTGGGGCCTTCGATTCACCGGTAGGACTCTGCAGTACGAGTAAACGATCCCAGGTGTCGTCGGCAATATCTCGGAATTCGGCCATACCACTTTGGATTTCATCCTGTAGTGCAGTAATATCATTGGCGATGTAGACGATGCTGAATATGGCCGCGACGACGCCTACTGCACAGGCCCAAGCGCCTATGTAGCCGACGGTGGACATTTAGATCTGTGCTGACGCCCAAGAACACTCGCTTATGTAGGAACTGTGTGGAGAGCGAAAAAAAACGGGATCTCGGACGTGAGATGATGAAAAAATCGCGCACAATGAATGCACTTTAAGGTCTGTGAGCTGAAAAACGAGATTTTTTCCTGGTCAGGCGGTCTTCCTGGATTGGTGGCGTTTTATTGGGTTTAAAGAAATGTTCATCCGCGTTTGCGAAGAAAAGAGATGGAACGGGGATTTCCTGAATTTTCTTTACCATTTGCAATCATTACACCTTAGTACAGTTAACTTTTCCATGGGCCCATCGCGCACTTTCGCAAGGTTGACGAGATGCGGGCAGAACTTCAAAGTGACCGGATTTACTTTTGGCACGATTTCTAGGAGGTTCCATTGAAACTCCGGTACTGGCTTTATCTGATCAAATTATGACCTCTAGAATACGCCATGCATTTCACTTACAGTATATGCCGTAAAGGTATTAACCATTAAGTGCAGACTTATTCCAAACGTGAGTCCATGGTCAGTTACTGCTGGAGATCGTTTTTTTCGACAGACAAGTCTGTTTTGATCACAATTTGGGGTGATTAGTACGAACCCGGTGAACTGGCATTTGACTTTGAAACTGTGTAGGTGATAGCAACGCCCTTTGTCACAACTCTATGGACATTGATGCCATTTAATGTTTTTTCACGTTTGGTCTCTTTCCTACTATTCAAACTCACCGGCTCACGGTTTGATTGGATTGCTTAGGCCTTACTCCTTACATGGTGAATGAAATACTATCTATCAGTGGGACAGAAATCTTGTTTTGGTATCACATCTATACGACTGGGTTAAACAGGTAGCTATGCTCCGCTACCAATAGGAGTCGATTTGGAATATATGGCAGGTTCTTATGTTCTTCTCATCTGATTCTTCATTCTTCAAAAAGCTTCATTGCCAGTCAATAGAGCCAGAAATAGCGTTTTTTATAGTTACTACTCCATCTTCTAATTAGGCACCATAAATGACTCAAGATGACTCTCCAATCGAAGACGGAAGTTGATCCGCTGAAGAAAGCTCCGGCGAAGGTTTCAAAGAAAAACTGCAATGTTGATCGCTAGGAAATGCGCAGTTCCTTTGAAAGGGTGCAACTTGCTCTGTTTGTGGGTATAGCCTGCTCTTTCGAAAAAAAATCCGATTTTGTGATCCAGTGCACCCTGAATCAGGGTAAGGACATCGTCATAATCAAAGGGCCAGCTTATTATGCTTCAGTTTAGAGAACCTTCGGGATTCATCGATGACTAGTGTTTATGCCCGATAAGATGGTGGACTATTTCACCTACTCTACAAGGCCCCGCTGAAGGTAAGAGGTTGTTGAGATTATTTTTTATATGTTTTTTTTCAGTTACGTTTAAATGAGATAGCCAACATGAAAAGACAGTTGTAAATCGAAGATGTGGCCCATGATAGTCTTCTTCTCTAAAGCCATGTCTTTTAATTTACAACGAGAATCATCTCACAAGGTCTCTAGAAAGGGAAAGCCTTGCTACGTTCTCTCATTTTCGATGGTAGGCAGTTATTGGATCGCGAAAGTGCCTACATAGGTCATCACTGACGTATTGGTACTTTGCCTGATAGGTAAAACATAAGCTGTGTTAGGCTGTGCTGTGCTAAGCTGTCACCATATATTCACCGAGGTTTGTGAACGATCTAGCTCAAAAAGGACATGAAGACATTTTCAAGGTTCCTCAGGCTCCACATCTCGCAATGTAGAATGCACGTTACTGTTTTAACCGAAAGTCCGGTTAGGTTATATTTCTAGGAATCACACATTTAGGGTAAAGTCGCCCTGCGTAGCTTGAGTGATACAGAATTGAAATGTAACAATTCATAACGATTGGCACTTGCCGGTCGCCTTTGTAGTGAGACTCCGTTATCTTGACGATGAGATCGCACTTTGGCCATGGAATTCTTAGTCTAATTTGGACCGTTTTCTCAGCAACTTCTTTTATTCGTGAGCGGGTGCTATGTATCAAAGAAAAGTTCACTTTGGACCCGTGAAATCAATTTTGGTTCAAAGCGACATCTTCTTCAAGATGTCTTTATAGAAATATTTAGTATGGTCAATGCTGATATGTTTTCAATGAGAAATGAGAAACAGTCCGAATACTCTCAATGGTTTAATGCCACAATTTTTTTTCTTCTACTCGAAATCCGCCTCGTCGTAGAGCTTGTGAAGCCTCCGAAACCCAAGTAGATGCAGTTGTATTATTATAGGTTGATGCATAATTATTGCGGATTTTTTTTTCAACAAATTTTATTTAACGAAACGATAGAAATACCGAACAAAAACATCTTCAAATAATTACTCCGGAACTTATCCACCATCTACGTCAAGCACTACTTCTCATTGGCTGGATAGTCGAATTCCAAAAGCGAAGAAGTTTTGATCCTTACGGGCGATCCACGCCTTGACACCGACCTTCAAGTCATCCATATCGACGTAAGTTCCATTCCCACCCCAGTTTTCAGCGAACGGTTGACAAGATAATCCATAGAAGTTTTTGCTGGTGAATATGGCAGATTTAAGAGCAGATCTCATTTCTTGGTTGGCTTTGGCTGATTGTTCCATCGCCGAAAAGTTACTGAGATCGTGGAGTGACTCTGTCACCTTCCAGCCTTTCTCGAAGTAGTAGAGCCTAATTTCGCGAATAAGCGGATGATTTTTCGAGTATATTCTTGTAATGGAAATCAAGTAGATCATTTCTAGAAAAAAACCGGACTCAGTATTCGAATTCTATCGAGAGGAAAAAAGCAGCGAAAAAATCCGCAATAATTATGCATCAACCTAATAATTGCTTCATTCCTCCAATCCAATACCCATTCATCTCCTAATAATTTCCTCGTGAAAAATGAAACAGGACGACCGATCAGAGGCTTGTCGTTGACCTGTCCGCACCGCGTGGAATTTGTCGAATCGACGGGCGATCTCGGAAAGAGATTCACTGGATGCGCGATAAGTCGGAATGGATAATGAGTTCGGGCTAGGCTACATCATTATGAGCCGGGGAAGTTGCAAAGCAGTATGTGTGCTAAGGTTGTTATAAACATAATAAAAAAAGCTAATTTCGTAATACCCTAAGCAAGAAAATTACCATTCGTATAATGTATTTGTGGTGCACCCTGTATACACCCTACACAATGGTGCATGTAGGGTGCACTATAAAGAAATTCTACACATTACTAAAGGCGGGTCTATGAGTTGTGATTCCGCCCGAACGATTATTCCGCTTATATCAGAAGGGTACAAGACCTTGTTTGAAGATATCGTAAAAAAAGCGAATTAGGGGAAAAGTCAATTTTCCTGGTCGGTATGGTCGTTCATAGAGCAGTTCCTTGTTGATCAATCAGTCGTGCCCCTGAATCTTCCGGGTCGTAATTTTTGGACTTTTTGCTCGGCCCTCATTTCAACCCACTTTTGGGTCGCTAATAATCCGAAGAAAGCGAAACGTTTCCATTCAGGAATTGCTTGAACGGCCTCCCAGCTTAAGAAAGGCATTGAAGGTGACCAGTGAAGTGCATAGAATTTTAATTTCATTCCATATGTCTATTCCATATGCTTTTTTAATTGAAAAATTTTCATGAAGTGAAATAATACAAATAGAAAGAGAGTGGTGGAAATTTAATTTTGCGTCGATCTTTCTTGAAATTGTTATTAATCTGCCCACTTGACTGTGAGCACTGTTTTTTTTAAATAGCTCGGTAGGATAAGCACTGATGAATACAGAAGGTCAAAACAATCCTAAAGTGATTCTCCGTACTCAGGGTTCAATAGGAAGGGGATGCCACTGATAGGGTAGCATTAGCTGCAGGGTGTTTCCACAGATGCTTAGCATGCCCAGTCTTAAGCATAAATAGACGAAAGCCTCAGGGTAGCGACCATATTGCCATCTTATTAACTGCTTCCCAAAAAGCTAAACTGAAGCCAAATTGAAAACCTCTAAAAACGCAGAGTCTATGACGTTGCAACTGCATCAGTCCGGAGGTGGTGTGGGGTCCTCACTGTCTATTCCTTTGGCCTCGATCTTCCACAAATAATCCTCCATTTTTTTACAGAAGTTTGAATGATTCCAGTCTCACTGTCAAGCCTTGAGGACTGTCTGGTAATGTTGCATTGCATGGATTAACCTCTACTTGACCTCCCTCCTAAGTCATTCTTTCTGTCTGTCGTAGCTCCCCTGGAAAATCCTTCCTTCCCTGCAAATCCCTAGCAAAGTCGCCCTTACGACGTTACGCTTGGCCAAAAGAGGAGTGGGCAAGATTGAAGTAGGCGTGATCAAAGTTGATAGGGCTCGGACAAGTATGTACGATAGTGTAGCCCGAATGATATGAAAATCTTCTGTTCTGGATGTTAACTGGGCTGAAAGAAGCTATAATCAACATTCAATCCAAAAAAATTTACATAGTTTCCTTGACCAACTCCTTCATTCAAATCACCTCGTCGTTATAGATGAACTCATGGATCATTTCCCCGTTTTTTCGAACTAATAGGAGCGTAACTTTCGAGCACCGGCATGAGCGCAATAAATTTTAAACTCTCTCCTTCTCCTCTGATCTTTTCCACTCAATATCATTCCTTTAAACTGGTTTTACCTTTTTTCATCTCTCAATATCTTTAGGTTTTTTCTTACTTAGTCCCAGGTTTCTCCAACATATTGCTGTATTTATCAGAAATGCGACTCAAGCTAGCCAGTGCCATCTCTTAACTAACTGTGGTTCAGGCTATGATTGCTTTCCTGTCATTATGGCATAATCAGAGTTATCGTAGGAAATAGGCTTGACGGCGGTTCTAATCAAACAACCTGCTATAAGCAACTATATATACAAATAGTAAATACAGATTTACTCAGAAAGTAATTAGCTAGTAAAAAATCGCATTGAAGTGAACGAAAAGTATCACCTGTATCACTTGTCGTCCCGTTGATCATCGACTTCCTGCGGGCGCCAGTAACGTCTCCATTCAACCCTGTCACGAGCCAGAGTGGTCCAGTGAATCGTCCTTGCTTCAGGGACACAAGGTTCAACATTCCTTTCGTTTAGAGCTTTCGTGAAGAAGTCTGACCATCTCGTTGGCGGCCTTCCTGGAGTTCGTTTGATGTCCCGAGGGATGCAGTCAGTAACCGACCTGGTCCAGCGGTCATCACTATATCGCATAACGTGTCCGGCCCACCTGATCTTCGATTTCTTCGCGTAATCAACGGCATCCCCGATCTTCGTTCGGTGACGGAGCTCGGAACCCGAATTCCCTTCTGCACTTGCGTGTATAGGGAATT
>UZAF01019822.1:10236-21495 GCA_900617895.1 Haemonchus placei | reverse complement strand
CCCCCCCCCCCCCCCCCCCCCCCCCCCCCCCCCCCCCCCCTTCCCCGCCCCTCCGCCCCGTCCGTTCTCCTACTTTTCGGGTGAAATTAGTAGTCGACAGCTTCTAAAGGTGAAATTCCTTTTCATGTTTGCCCTTACGGACTCGACGAATTCGAGGGCCCAAACAGCTCTTTGAGACTGTGACGTTACCCTCCAAAGAAGTTAGCCAAACAAATATTATACCAACTGCTTAATGGTTGATTCAAAACCTCGTAAAACACAAAGTCGAAACGGCCGAACCCACAGCTGCTCTCTGCTGCTAAACCAAGAAACCCTTGCCATTCGAGGTACAAAAATTGAACGGGAGTTTGATGTTATAGACTTAGGCGCGACAAAACGACGCTCAGCGACGAATAATAAAATTGAACCAACAAACCTTGTTGTGTTCGACTTTCTTGTGAGCCACGGGTTTATACTCCACGCCAGCAAACTTGGCAATATAGCGTTCAGCTGCACGCATTTCTTCTAAACGTCCCTGTAACATTGAGGGTAAGGGAGACAACTCAATCAGAAGAAATCGGAGCTTGATATCGCCTACCTAGTAAATATTGCAGAAGTAATGTCCTACTACTCACCAGTAGTGATGCTTATCTTAGTATCGAATGATATCATCTATTACCTTTCGTTATCCTCCATTAAATACAACTTAATTCAGGAAACTTAGGAACGTGAAGATTTCTTAGTCTATCGGTGTAGTTCTCAGACCTGTCGTTCACGCCTTTCAATCCTGCCTTCCCTGAGGTTCCCTTCGAACTCCGATGTACTAAGTCCACCCATGGTCACTTCGTAAAAGTATCTGATTGACTTTGCGCGAAGCGCTCAGCACGAAAACTTGCCCACCGAATTGATACACCCATGGCTTGTGCATATAGACGTACATCTTGAATATCTAAAGGTACGGTACACGATAAAAATGGTTACTGTTCTTCCCTTAGGAATGCTCAGTGGCCCCCTGGGTGATAGAGCCTATCACTCCCATAATCTCGACGGTCAGGGCATAGTGGTAGCCCTGTTGCTGACTTGGTTCGCTTTTCCGCCTCTCGATCGATGTCACGTTAGACGAGTGTCGAGACAATACATTGCTATTATTCGTTCTAGGACCCACACAAAAATAGCTGATCGCCGAGTGATGAGGCAATGTTTTTCTCCCATTATTTTTTCCTCCGTTATTCTTTTTGCTGCCGCGATCCCTTTTCAATTTCCTACCACAAAAGACTGAAAAAGGTGAGCTATTTTACTTGTACCTAGGGTTTTTTTGTTTACTTATGCTTATAAGTGAATGAATTTTTGCTTACCGTAGGCTGTTATTTGCACCAGTTGTTCTGTTATGATACAAATACAAATGAAGTAAACAAACCTTGTTGTTCAACCAAGTAGGACTTTCAGGGAAGATGAAGATCAGTATAAACAAAGCTGGTAGGGCAGTCAAAGCACATGCTATACTGGAAGCTCGCCATTCTGGGAACGCCATACATATCAACGTCATTATTAGTCGTGCAACTCCCTATAAATGACCACATGCAGTTTTTTTCAACTCGCTACAGTGAGGTCGAACTTAAGAACATTTTTATAGACGCGACTGGACTTTTTTACTTGGTGGGACACATATTCGGTTCCAGAGTGAAGAAAAAGGGCTTAGATGGAGCGTAGTAGGGTTCAGAGTTCGCTTTAAACGCCCCGCGTCGCCGAGGATGGGTGTGTCTAATTGCTTTATGGGGACGGTGCTTTGATATGAACGGTAATGGGAATGCAGGGATACTGTATTCACAAATCGCTCGCTCTCTGTAACAATGAAAATTCATAAGACGAAGCTAGTTTTTTCCCCCAAAATTTTCCCTTGTTCAATTCAAATGCTGTTGAATCATTAGTTGGTACTTGCGCTATATCTCAATGCAAATCCGACCAATAAACCAACAAACAAATAAGTAAAACCAATGCTTAGCACTGACCCAGTTGAAGAATGCTCTGAGAGCCATTCTTTGATGTGGTAGAAGCATTTCCATAATGAATGTACACACAACGACCAATGTTCCTCCAACAGAAAGTCCAACAAAGAATCGGATTGCCATAAGGATTTGCCAGGTTGGAGCCAGACCTGAAAAGGAAAATTTTAGGACACAATTCCCTATCTGTTCTAATTATCGCCACTGATTTTCTTCCAAAAAGGAACAACTGAATGAAAGCGAATTGAAATAGACGTACCAGTGATAAAATTCGTCAAAATACCCATAGACATCGTAAAAATAGCAACTGGCTTCCGGCCAAAAATATCAGAAAGTGCTCCAAAAGAGAATGTTCCTACAGAAAAATCCTATTACATTTGAATTGTGTTGTAGTTTACATTCCAACGAACACAATCAGTAAAGAAAAATTATTGGAAGACAGCCAAGTAAAAGACAGTAACCACTGACCACAAAGTACACCTGCAAATTGAACCTGTGAGAATAAAGACGCTAAATAAGCCGTTGTACCACAGATCCATCCATATCTGTAAATACAAAAATACACAATATGCAACCCTTCCCTTGCTATTTGTCTATTAATTTTTTTGAAATCCATTTCAATAATCGGTTTGGATCGATATAATCAGATTATCGATTTTTCTAGTCTGTAGAAGTGCTCAGGTTCGAATCGCCATATTAGGATTATCGACTTTCCTTGCCTGAAAAACTGCTCTCCACCACCCTAGGGTATTGATCCACCAAAAAATCAAAAGTCAGCGAATCTTTGTTTATTTTTATTGTATTTCTATATTCCCTGATCGCCCTCTAAACGATTGCATCTTCCCTCCCCTTCCTAATTTTTTTGGAGTTTTGCAAGGGGTTGTGGCCTATCAGTACTGAGCGGAATGAGAAAGATCACCTAGAAATCTTATAACCCTTTTTTTTGCATTCTCCAGTTGAAAACGGATTCTTTCCAACCGTCATGGATCTCTATTCGAAAGCACTTCGCGTCAAAATCCATGGGCTTCGGGACAAAAGGGTCACTCGAAATACTCCAAGAGCCCATCATATCAACGAATCGTTTTTTTTTTCTTGATTAAACAAAAACTTACTCCAAAGCAGCCGACTGAAACTGTGAATGAGGATAACTCAATGTTCCATTACAAGTGGTATATACGGTGCAGTTCTTCGACAGAGGCCCGTCATCTGAAAATGAAACACCGTCAGAAAATTGTGATAGGTATTCACCCGTCCTGTGTACGTATTACCCGAGGGTGCGGATGAGGGGAAAAAGAAAAGCCAGAAATAGCTCAACCCATCTTCTTACATGGTAATATTTTTAATCTGTCTTGGACACTTATGCAACATCACCATCAGTTCCTCATTACTGATAATGACCTCTTAAGAATTTTTTCCTCCTCTATCTGGTTACAGCGACCTGTCAAAATGTCAACAGTGTAGGTTTCACATTATCGCTAACCCTATAGTACCAGGCAAATACCGTCCAGTAGCTTTTAGCTAGCTGCCCCGTTGCGCGTCATGTCGGTGTTTTTAGAGTGAGAAAAAAGGCTTCAAAAAATCGCTGAAAAAGGGGCTGGACGAAAGACCAGAAAAACGAAGAAGAATGGGGCATTTTGACGAGATATACAATGTGTCTCGCTGCGTACGTGTGGTCCTGGTGCGAATATCAGACTATGGTAGGCAAAAATTCATTCACTTATAAGCACAAGTAAACAAAAAAACCCCCTAGTAACAGCAAAAATAGCCCACCTTTTTCAGTCTCTCAGGGTTGGAAATTAAATTAGGGATCGCAACAGCAAAAAGAATAACAGAGAACAAAAAAAAAATAGGAGGAAATCATCGCCTCATCACTCGACGATCAGCTGATTGTGGCGGGTCCTAGAGCGAGAATTTGCAATCTGTATCGTCTCGACATTCGTCTGACGTGACATCGATCGAGGGGCGGGAAAGTCCCGCGAGCCAGCAACAGGGAATTATCGTGAACTGTGCCTTTGAGCGAAGGTTGTGGATAGTATGTTGTGAGCTCTGCCCGTATGAGTGTCAACACTAGTTTGTAGTTATTTACGTTTTTATTTATCAATAAACACCTTGTTCAGAGAAAATCTACGGCAGCACTGGCAAGTGTAAAATCGGGCTAGCTGAATAAATATTGGTACGGAATATACGATAATGGACGATAACATTAATATCTGTAACTCACCACATTGCCATTCCGGTACATAATTGGAGAAAATCGGGAATATCTGTTGCGATGCAAAAAAGATTGCGAATTGCCACGTCAAAAGTACAAAAAAATGGAATCGATTGATGTCAAAAAACATTACCTAAAAATCATCCGAATTGTACGAGTAGCAAATGTACAAAACGACTTAATTCAGGAAACGGTAAATATGTATATTAGACAAACAAGAAAACAGGAAAAGGGAAAAATAAGACCGAAAAAGCCGAGAAATGGTCAAAAATTTTATAAAAGGGATATCCTCAATGAAAATATGAAAAATAAAAATTTAATTGTTTTGTCAAGGAATAAATTAAATTGAATCATGATTAGCTAAATTCATTCTTTTTGCAATTCTCGTAATTTCGTGCTGTGTAACAGAGCATCCATGCAATCTGACGTTTTCTATTCGAATCACTTTTATTTCCTTTTTTATTTATATCGCTTTCAAAGGGTTCTCTCACCTTCAAAGTGCCTGCGAAAGGGTCCAAAGCAAGTCTAGGCAACACTTTCCTGATAACACGCAGGGTAGGAATCTAGCTAGCCTTCAACTCTACCGATTTTTTTTCTGATATTTGATCTATTTGGAAAATTCTAGAAATAAGTTCAGGAGCCCTTTTCTGAGGAGAACTACCTTCTTTCTTCGAGTAATGAAACCGCGAAAATTCCAATTTTTATGAAATCACCCTATTCCCATTAAGCTCTACAAAGAGTTTTCATGTGTACAGATGCAGAGACGGACCAGAAACAGTAGATCGATATGATAAGCGTACTGATTGATTGAAAAACACAAAAATATTTTGATTTCAGACGAAAAATACAAAATAAACACGCACGAGTAGTGAAAACTGATGCCCAAGGGCTTACGAAGGAAAAATGCGAAGAGCGACCTTTCGGATCTAGCCCTACTCTCATTTGGAGCTACCCCTGTACGGGGATCAAGACCGGACTGCTCATGATTGTTGGGTACGATTGTCAACGGCACGTCTGACAACAGGGTGTACTGCCATACTATCTCGAGAGCAAACGTCAGAATCGATTCTGTCTATTGGCAGAGATGGTAAGAAAAACTCCGAAAATCGTACACAAAAACGGCTATTTCATCGTGTTCTCTTTAGTATTTGAACTACAAAGTACAAACTTTTCTGAATAGAATGGTTGCCCTTATCCGACCTATACTCTCCTTTCCCTGAAAGGGAGCCTCAATCGAAATGATGCTCTGAGCTGTGGTCGAGTTAAATAGACGGAAATTTCAACTGACTTCCAGCTTAGCGACTTTGACCTTTACCACGACCAAAGAGGATAATCCAGGATTTTCTCTAATGGGAGAGTATCACGTTTGGGATTATAGAAACACCCAACCTTTTGAATCGCGTAATGTTCTTTTGCAACGTTTGGATGCATCGAGGGGGCAGGCATCTACAAACGGGAAATCGACAGTACGACTATGCTACCGTACGATCCCCACAAGGCCTTTTCGAGCTCTGTGAGCAGTACAGAACATCGAGAAGAGCTAGGCGCACATGACTACTTGCATGACCATATAATAGAGTCGCAGATTCGATCCTACCTACGCTACCTGAGTGAGACTCCCATATTTTGAGCCACAGCAGTTGGGACCGAACCCAACTTGGCGAGTGAAAAGCTTCAATGGGGGCCATGAAATTATCACAAAAACCAAGTACAGCACAAGAACGTCACCATAGATTTTAACGAAGTCGACAAAATTCCAAGGCATGGCGCAACCGGAAAAAATCTATTGGCAGCATCGAAACTAATTATTCATAATAATAAGCCGAACTAAAGGTAAAAAGGAACGGCAGATATTGAACAATAATGACCGAGAACAATAAATATGATACCATTGATGCGTGAATTTTGTGAAATGTTTGGGTGAAAGGCCAAAAAGACGAGTTTAGGCACAGACGGAAAACATACCTTCAAACGGCCACTAGATAATGCAAGGAGACACTTCTCCACATGAAAAAGACTTGATCGAAAATGCGAAGTACCGCACCCTGTCCACGTCAAAGTGATAGTTCATTTTGGAACCATCCTGATCACAAGAAGGGTAATGCTATGCAATCATTTCGACTAGGTACTTGAAGACATCAACTTATCAGAGGTAGGAGAATTGCTGCTTCCCTCAGCGAATTGCGTTGTTCTCCATACAACCCATAGGCTTCGTAATAGATTGTTGCCTATGCTCAATATGAAGAACAAACTCTTTGGCTTCAATAAATCTCTTTTTTGGGGATGCGCCAACACATTAGACTTCCATTCAAAATCGCAGTGGCTCTTTGAATGAGTATGTAGCCTACACAATGACTTGCGGTGGCCAACTGATATACACTTTGATACTTCTGTCAGGAGGGATGGATGATTCGGTAGGCCTGGGCGAGAGCTAATCCTGCATCCGATCACCGGATCATGCGTATTCCGCCCATACATGGGGCTTGCTAAACATAGCGTAGTAAAAGGGAGGTACCTCGAAATCAGGTAGTATTGTCAAATTTGGGTTAGGTGCCTACCAAGGATCGGGAAGCCATTTCGGCCATCGCCTGAGTAACTCAAGCCTTCCAATTCTTCGGGATCAATTGAATTGAACTCGTAGTGGAGCCGTCTTGAGGACCCAACAATACTTTCTTGCAGGCGAGTGTCCCCTCAAGGGACTAAATACGTCAAATACACATACAAGCGCCGGCAATTCCGGATGGAAGTTGGATCAGAAGCCTATGCTTAAAATCAATTGTTTCAGGTTCGAGAAACCCGAAATCTGTTTCTCCAGTCTTACTTGATTACTGTCTGAGAATTTTTTTTTTTGCCAAATGGCTAGCCAGGTTTTTTACAAAATTATGAAAGATAGAGAGGGATTTTCTGATCGAATTTCCGACTCGCCTCGAGCCCATAAAAATATGAGCCATCTTAGAAGGACCGTAAAGAGCCAGGAATACAAGGAGCAATGCGGAGTCATTCCCACCTCGGAAAACCCACCATCCTGCTCCATGATATTTTGCTTGCGCTCGGCACGTATTCGAAAACTTCTGCTATTTCAATGGGAATTCGATGGCATGGCGTAGACGTCTAGCCTCTAAAAACCTTGTAGACACAACATTCAACAAAACATTGTTCAATAAAAACCCCCATTGATACGACGTCGTCTCGAAACGGAAGAGAGCGGAGAAGATGATGACCCTTTCGAATAGGAATCGTCGCATTTACGGGGTTCTAAAGGCCATGTGTAAGATCATAAAAATGCAACTACTCCAACCCGATGAAATGGCAGTTCTTTGAAAGGGCGTTAAATCATGAAAGGCTAGGCTGCTTGTTCTGGCTAGTACCGGTGCAAGAAGTAGAAGGGAAAAAGGGTTCGAGAATGTGAAACAATAAAAAGTGGGTAGCTGAAAAGGTGACCTTAAAGAAAACCTAGAAAAGGGTTTACACAAGTAACTTCTTCTTCTTGGAAAGCACCACAAGTAACTTCTTCATGGAAAGCACAGCCTAGTAGTATAGGATTGAATGACGCCCCCAATCTCCCAGTACACAATATGCAAAACCGATCGATATACATCTAATGCGAGTAGCGAATTCCGTAATTTTTTAGCTTCACAATTATTTAGCTCTCAGTAATACCCTTTGACCGTCGACACGATTGTAAACGGGAAAACATGGCTTTGTTTCAAATCAGAAGCATTTCCGGTTGCTCAGTACAAGCAGAATGAATGTCAGTGAATGTGGTCATCGATTGATATCACAGGTGGATAAACAGGTTTGAATAAATATCAGTTTTGGGGTGTCAAAACGGTAAACAACAAAAGTTGATCAAAGGCGCTCTTATCATTAGAACGGATTGATAAAGATTGGCGAAGTTCTGTGCAGCAAGATGTTCGAAAGTTATAATTGTGGGGAGGACAAAGGAGCTTCTAGCAGACCACGGGACCATTCTGGATACGTCACACACCCTTTCTTGTTCTTCTATTTTGTAAGGGCTGAACTGTTCAAAGAAGAAAGAGATCGGAAAAAACATGAAGAGAGTAGGTTTGGAGGAGAACTTTTCCCATAAAGCAAATGATGAGTTATTCTATGGAATTGCGCCGTGCACTCACAATAGGTTCAAAATTACTCATTGTCAGAAGTGAATTCTTCAGCAAGTTTAAGAAGTACTAGCAAAATTGTTCAGAACGAATGGAGGATACTTCACCGTGACCAGATTCGGAGACTATGGGAGTACGCCGTGCACTCCACTCCAGCCTAGAGAGAAGAGGCGAAGTTGAAAGAATATTGGATCCTTAAAAAAGTGAAATAAAATCTTTACAGAAGTAAAATCGAAAATCCTAAGAGAAAATTAAGGGTAGGTGATAGCAAAATGCAGATGCAAGTTTACTCCTCTCCTAGCCTCTTTCAACAAGAAAGCCTGATTAGAATGAAAAGGCATGCCTCAGTTCAAGAAGTACTATTTCTATTGCATAGGTGAAGAATCGGATCCTACGCAAGCCCGCCTTCCAGTAACCTTCGAAACCCTGAAGTTCCGCAAAGTCCCATAGGATTCCGGTCGAAGAAAAGGAATTACGGCTTGAACTCGGTCGACATGGGCAAGTCACTTTCTGGCCAAATACGTTCTGAGACAGCTCCAAGACTCCATTTTGCGTATTCGGTGGAATTTTTTTGAAAAATTTTTTTGGCAACTCCAGATGTCGTTAGGGTCAGAAATTATGAGGTCCTTCTAATGACAATCTCATGAAGAAAAAATTTTAAACAAAGAAATAGGTCCAATCAAAGCAAATACAACAGGAGCATGGAATACGAAGAAGAAAATTCGTAGTGATAGTGAGACTGATTTCTTAAGAGGATCAGCAGGGTTCTTCACTAGAGTTGTCATTGGCCTTGATGACCTTAGAATCACAGGCGACGACGTGAAGCTAATTTCATAGTGACAAAAAGGGCACTTTCACGATTAGAAATGGAGTCGTTTCTAACTGATAACGGCATTGCTTCCCTGTTGCCCACACCTTTTGAACAAACCGCCGGCCGCCGACGTCAGGTCGTCAACGTCGCCGACGGCCGCTGGCTCAGTGATAGCGGCACTAGCTAGCAGCTGTTCTTAATAAACATAATCTATTGTTTTTCCATAAATTTGCAATTGTTTGAAAAGCCACATTTTACTACGATAATTAGGCCTCACTGAAAGAAACTTAAGCACCATGGTGTTCTAGGCCATTTTAACGGACCAACTCTTCCTCCATCTCTTTGAGGAGCCTCGTTTAAGCATGTGAGAATGTCAAAACAGCAAAGAACCCGCACTGGAGGATAGCTTGGGAAGTTTTGAAAATCAGCTGCATGTAGGTATGACTTCCTCCAACTTCCTCGTTCACGCTTTTCGGGGAATTAATTGGATAGGGTATGAAAGGGTTAATTTTGGAGTGAAGTTCGAGAGAATTGTACCCAGAAGAGCATTCTCCGAAACTCACTGCCTACCCTGGATGGTCTATTTTTCACACAAACGTACCTCATCTCGTGGCACCCTCAATGAGGGACTCACTCCTAAACCAAGCCTTTCTAATCGTAGAATTGTTATGGAGCAGTAATTATTAACTTTTATATCTTCCAACTGTCAAATATCTTTCTGACTGTGCCTCTCTATCAACGACCCCACCCCGAAACCCACCCTTCGTCGGCTTATCAGAACAATAAAACCTTTCACACCTAGAACAATAAATTCAAAAACGATGACTACGATTTTGTTGGGATGCTAAGAAAAGAAAAGGAAAGGAAGAAAAGAAAAGAAAATGAAGGAAAAGAAAAGGAAGTAGGATAAGGACAGAGGTGCTGTCTTGTGTCGGACAGTGCTTAGGACTTGGAATTCTGGACGAAGCCGGCGCAGTGGCATGCAAGGTTGTTGTTAGAATCGCGTTCAGAGGATCAAAACCGAAATAAACTACGCTTCTGTTCCATAATAATGAGCCGAAAATACGAAAAACACAAATCTTCATATTGAATTTTGTGTTTTCATATGTTCATTTGTTTTCGGTTATTAAATGATCTGAACAGGACCCTATATCAGAGCCAAACAAAGTATCAGTCGATAAGGTTTTGAAATATCACCCCCGGAGCATGTTTTACCCAAAAATGCGGCCCATTACTTTCCCTGTCCCATGATTTGAGGACCATGATTGGGTCATGAATGCTATCATCGCTACCCTCTCCATTTTTCAAGACCATGCTCCCACTCATGGAGACCGTGATAAACGCTGGAGTATGCGTCAAACTAGTCAAATCAAAATCGGCAATTTCGACGAAGTTAGAAAGCCGATTAAATAGATCATTCAGTGGTAATCCTCTGAATGAAACGATCTATAAATCAGCTTGTTTTAGAGCACGATAGTCGCGAGTTATTACGGATGAATTGTCAAAAGGATAAATACAATGGTTAAAGTTGCTAAGTGCTCCCATGTCCTCCTTTGGTCATCGCATTCATCACAGACTCTCTCAGGAAAGCGTCCCCCAAATTGGTCAGAAGAAAGCACAGGCCCATGAAAGCAAGTCTCAATTTTTTACTGCCCAAATACTTCATTGGAAAAGAGCAATTGTCTCAAAATGAGTCCCACATAGGACAGTCAGGTAAGAGCATCACCACAAGCAGGAAACAAATGGTTCCAGCCCCGGTCATCGTGGGAGATCTCTATGAACCTTTCTACTGGTCATATTTCGCCGTAGCACGTGATGCGCGATAAAATCGCCCAAACGAAAAGCGGACCTAAAGTCCCTTTGTTCTAACGAGGCAAATATGCAACAGCTATGTATATCTACTCTCCCATTATACGCTACAGTAAGCGGTACAAGAGGTAACAGTCACCAATAGACCGTGCTCGATCACAGGCTGTCAGAGAGGTGAAGAGGAAGAGGAGGAGGAAGAGGAGAAGTATGGAGGCTAGGATTTATGTATCTAACAGAAGAGGACTTCGCAATGAGTAGGAACACATTAATGGGCTCATCCATTATTCAAATTCTATAGCAAATCGAGTGCACGGCACAACCACC
>UZAF01019821.1:0-15803 GCA_900617895.1 Haemonchus placei | reverse complement strand
GCTCCGACGAAGGCGATATTGCCGAAACGTAAGCCGTGTGAATAAATTGTTGTTTTTTAAAAACCTCGAAGGCTAACACAATCTACGACGAAGTGTAGCAAGGCTGTGTTGCTGTATAAAAAAGGGAGATTCAAACAATATTGGCAATGATCACCCAGCCTGCCCGCTGTCTGTAATCCACAAGCTTTTCACAGCGTCTTCCTGAACAGGAATGGCAGGATATTAGATGAAGGACAGCCATGCGACCAAGCGGGGTTTCGGAGAGGGTTCATTACAGTCGATCATATCCACACCCTCGCAAGACTCATTAACGCATCGCGAGAGTACAAAATGCTGTTATTTCCCACGTTCATCGATTTGAAAAAGCCTTTGATATTGTCGGGACAGAAACGTTAATCTAGGTCCTGGGCAAGGAGGTGTTCCTAATCAATCTGTGAGGGTGCTTCATGAGCTCTACAACAACTTCACGACCAGGATTTCACCATTTACAGAGAAGTTACTGTGATTCTGAAGAGAGGTGTCCGGCATGATGGTACCATTTTGCCCAAATTTTCATTTGGAATGAGAAGACTCTGGAGTTAAGGTCGACGGCCGCTATTTACATTAACTCTGCTATGCAGGCGTCGTCGTGCTTATAACACCGAACATCAAGCAGACGGAACAATTTCGGACAAGCTGGTCGAGTGTGACAGTCCTTGTGGAAAGATCGGTATGGCACTGAACTCAACGAGGACAATGTATACGAGGAACTGTTTGGTATTTGGTGCTCCTTTTACGCTATATGAAACGAATACTGAATGCTCCAGCTATGTTTATTTAGGTCGGGAAGTCAACATGATGAACGACCTGTCTCAGGAACTGCGCAGAAGGGAACGCGTCGCGTAGGGAGCGGCTAAGAATATTAAGGGAGTAGTGAAGAAGGCAAAGAACATCCGGCTCCGCGCTCACCTTTCCGACACTACTGTCTTTCCTCCTTTGACGTACACGTCGGAGACCTGTACGAAAGCAGGTGAGCATGCTCTCAACGCGCTTTGGAAAGGACGATGCTAGGAATTTCCCTATACACGCAAGTGCAGAAGGGAATCAGAAATCCGAGCTCCGTCATCGACCGAAGATCAGGGATGCCGTGGGTTACGCCAAGAAACCGAAGAACGGGTGGGCCAGACACGTTATGCGATATTGTGCTTACCGTTAGACCAGGGCGGTTACTGACTGGATCCCTCGGGACGTCAAACGAACTCCAGGACGACCGCCAACGAGATGATCAGATTTCTCCACGAAAGCTCTGAATGAAAGGCATGCTGAGCCGTGGTGATTCGCTTGACTACTCTGGCTCTTGGCAGACACGAATGGAGGCGCTCGCTCAAGGAAGTCGACGATCAACGGGACGACATGTGATTAGGTAATAGGACTGGATTTCCAGTAATCAAGGCTATCCGCTGTTCTACCATTCAAAATAGATTGCTGAAAAGAAGTAGCAACCATCTGAAAAACTTAACTTGACCCGCTGCTCTAGCTGTAAGTATCTGAATTTTGTCATGGAGTAATCAAAACCCTATGCTCTTCTCGAATATAGTGCCATTCGTGCCTTCTAATATCTGGAAACCATATTTCAAATTTTAATATAGATTTTACGATGCTATTTCTTCAGCAAGTAACCTAGGTGCTGAGAGAGTGAATCTTTAGTTTTCTTCAAAATGGAAGCTAAATATTCAAAAAAATCTAAAATTCGTCATATATCTGAATTCATAAAAGTGATTTTGGATGATCTCACTTTTAACTTGGTTGGAGAACCTCAGCAAAAGTTGTGGTGAGGCGACGATTTGCGCCAGATCAATTAGTTTCAAAGAGATCAGTCCAATGACCGCGAATTAGTAGAGGTGTTGTGTTGGTGTACAAACAGAGGCCACTTTTTATTATCTACACTTTCCGCGCCTTATAAAGCTCCTTAGTGAGAACGAAATGGAAAAATTTTCCTCCTCACAACTTTTGTGCATTCTTCAGTCGAGACAACAATCAAGTAGTATTTTCTTGGATGTGTCTCAATCTACGCGCCATTGCGTTTCTGAATTGTGAGCACCGTTTCAAAACATTGTGTTCACTTGTGAGCAAGCTTTGGCATACGCCATGTCATTGAGTTTCGTTGATTATCGGAATCGACTAGAGGTCTGTGAAATTTTGTATTCAGTCCATGAAGACCAAGTACATTATCTTAATAGAAGAACACTGACCACTGAGAGAATTTGCATGGGTGAAACTACCTGACAAAAGTACTCTGTCTTTTGAAGAAGGTCGACCATCGGTTTGGAGATGATCAGTTTTCATTGAGCTCGCAATACACTCCTTGATTCATTTCAGGATCGGTTAAGTAGTCATCATTGTGCCTGAAAGGTTTGTAGAATTATTACTTTACGGTTACAGCTATAGCGGGCCTGTTCGGAATGCAATAGACGTTGAATATGCACTAATAGAAAGATGAGCTCAGAACTCGAGATTTCCCAAAATTTTGATGCATCACGACGCACGATTAAACTTCTGCTCCCGAATGCATTCTCCATCACAGGAAAAGGAAAAAACTAGTCAATATTGGGAAGTAAAATGAAAGCTACTTTGTGTCTTTTGAATGGTCAGGGGGAGGGGGTTTAAAGGTGATGAATGGTGTTATCGCAAACAGTTGTTTATTCTTGTTTAGAATCATGTAGTCTCACGTGCTTCAAGATTTTGTTGTAGGATTCCCGACGTACTTTTGATACGATTGCCACACCGAAAGCCAACTCTCGTAAGCTTCCACCATCAATGTTGCGTGTAATCGCCGTTATTACAACGCTTTGGTTTCTTCGTTACTCGGTTAGCCGCTGTTCCAAAAATATCATGATTTGTTTTGACTTCAGTGAGACTGCCACAATAGAGGTAGAAAACGTCACAATAGAACAAGGTCGTATTGAGCTAAATTTTTTTTTCACTGTAGCACCGCAGCAAAAACTACTCTAAGTTGCATTGATGCTTCGCTTCTTTTTTTTCTTTGCAGTATCGACCTCATTTTTTATGGTATGTAGTCAGATCAGTAGTTAAAAGATCTGGAAGGCAGCTCTTGACCGCTTGAACCATGTAGTAGCCGTGTAAGCAAAGCTACAGAAAAATCCGAGCACGACACTTACTCACAATGAATGTCTTGATAGAGAGGGTCTTCACTAGAGGATTGCTCACTTATGTTGGAGAGTGCACTCTCGTGAAGGAAGTCTTTGCTTCTCCGCTGAACAAGGAGAACTAGATAGTTGTGAGATCTGCCGAGCAGACCTAGACTCATGCTGAGCTTGCTCAGGTGTTGTTCACGTTTCTTTACAATCACAGTTTTCTTCTCTAGCCTTATTCTTGTTTTCTCAGTACTCCTTAACCCATTGGCGACCGCGCCTTTTTAGCGTGTCTGGCGTGTGGGACCAAGCGCGTTTTTCGCGGGCTGCTGCCGTGGCCCGCTGGCGGGCCACACGATCCCAGTAGCAAACTTATTTTTTGTAAACTTTTTCACCAGACAAAATTTTTTATAAAATTGATGAGGAAGAAAGGATATGTTGTACACAACAAACAGTGCTGTCGCTAAGGCATCAATTGTTGTTTTTTAGTGTTCTAAAAAATATAGGAAACTTCTACAAAATTGTCTCTAAATGTGCCCTAGATCCGACTCCATCGAAACTCAGAGANACATGTAAAATCAGAATGGCTTATTTCAAATCATCGGCTATATTGTGGCGTGACTTATAAATTTGGGAAAGGCGATGAAAAAGCACACACTTTCATCTGACATCACTTTTATCACAGAACAGCTGTAAATTTCTTCGGCACAGAAAACCTGTATGAACATCGAAAGAATTTAGAAAAGAGCTGAACATCTGAGCTTACTTTGGAATTCTTCAGAAGCAGCCACCTGTGAAGACCGGATATAAATGCCCGAGCCTTACACTCGTCCAATCATGGTTTTATTCATATTCCCTTTGCTTTAGTAGTGTAGTATTTTGCAATGGGGTGGATTCGCTTGTGCAGTTATCCAAGCTTGAGGTCCCCTATAATGTGTAAGGTACCTCAAGCTTGCTTACTTACACCAGTAATAATTCTAACTTTTTACGCCACAATCGCCAACTTGTAAGCCTCGTAATAGTGGCGAATGTGGTGTAAAAGTGGGGATTATTTTATCGCTCGATCCTTCCAAGTAAGTCTTCAAAGGCAGGGTAACTTTACACTCCTTCATGCATGAATTATGATTAAAATTATATTTTTTTTTCCTAGGATGGTGGATTCCAATTATTATCATTATTATTATTATTATTGGTAAGATCTGGGAGCCACTCAAAGGAAAACAGAAGAAGATGCACAGGTTGCTACAAGGAACTACGAGAAGAAAAAGGTGGCACTTATGCCATGAACCATGCAAAAAAGTCTCGACAAGGTGCAACAAATGCCACAAGTACTTTTATTTGGAATGTTTTCTGAGTTATCGTAAGAAGTGCATGTAACTTATTAGTTTGTAAACTTTGGTCTTGCTCCTTTATCGCTGCCCTCAGAGATACTTTTGTTTTCTGTCATTACTATAGGCGGAAGTTAATGATACACGGACCACTGCGCCTCAAGATTCTATAGAGGGTTATAGTCCTGCTTTATACTCGAAAGCGTCAAAAAAATTGAAAGCGAGTGTTATACATGAAAAATACCACTGTGGCCCGTATACGGGCCACGCGGTCCCAGGAGCACAATATGATGTGGCCCGTATGCGGGCCACGCGGTCGTCAATGGGTTAATAATCATTGGGCATCAAATACAGCTTACATCGTTGGGAGTAGTTTAGCACCTGAAAACTTCGGGATATAAATGTAGGAGTAGTAGCATTGAAAATTGAGAACAAAATGAAAAAATGTAGTAGTAGTGCGGTGCATGCGAGCTAACCACCGAGAACCACTCAATAAGAGAATCACCTTATAAAGAAAACCTCAACAAAGATGCCATTGGGACTAACAACAAGGGGGAAAAGAGCGTCCGTGGCGAAACTGCAGCTGGGAGTACATGAACCTATGAAAGCTAATTGTTAAACGATTTGCGAATGCGATACTCTGCGTAGTCCCAGTACTACTCACTTACATCACTCGTGAAGCATAAGCATCGGCAGATGTTGAAGGCACAGCTCACGATTTTTTTTGAATTATTCAGATACTGACCCAAAAATGAAAGGGAAGGTCTGAAAATAGTGGGATAGAGGCGAAAAAAGCACGCGAATCTGTGTTTTTAAAGTGAGAGAAGGCTTCTGAGAAGTCGTTAAAATTGGGGCTAGTTTGGTCGAGCTCTACAATGGGTGTCATTGCGTTAGTGTGGGTCCTGGTGCGAATAGCTGACTACAGTAAGCAAAATGTCTTTTAAAATCATTAATTCATAAGCATCAGTTAACAAAAACATGTCAACAGCAAGAATAACCCACCTTTTTCATATTCTTAATGTAAAAAACAAGATAAGGATCAGCAGCAGCAAAAAGAACAGCAGAGAGTAATAGAATAAGAGTAAAAAATTACCTCACTACCCGGCGAACAGCTGATTGCATCATGAACGTGCGCGTCCGGTGCGAATAGCGCAACACGTATCGCTTCGACACTCGCCTATCATAACATAGGTCGATGGGCGTAGCATCCGACCGATCCCGGTAGTGGGGCTCCTATTATGCCCTAGCTCTTGATTTTTGGGCCCAACAGCGTCCTTTTTCTTACCCCTGGGAGCCAATGGCTGCTTTCATAGTCCGCCGGCCGGCCGAGATAGTGCTAGGGGAGGGGAAGAAGGCAGACGGTCGGTCGAAGGGCTGAAAACAAAGAAGAACAATATCAAAAACTAAAAAACCAGGGGCTTGCACAAATGGTTATTAATTGTCTCTCCTTGTTTACAGCCCTTCGAAGGTGTTGGGCGCGAAGCGACCGCGTCGACCGACGGTCTGCCTCCGTCCCCCCTAGCACTACCTCGGCTGGCGCGCCGGCGGACTATGAAAGCAGCCCCTAGGTAATTCCAGAGGGAAATCTAAGAAACAGTTTCTATCGTGAACTCTGCTTTTGAAGAATCGTTTCGAGACTTAATTTCCAAAATGTAACCCATATACTACTCAATGCTTGCCAAGGGCCATCCAGTGCATCGTTACTGCAGCAAAATCTTCATGATGCGAATTTTCTAATGACTATTTAAACGTTGGCTCTCACTAGGCGCAGAGAAAGCACAAGAGAGACGCTTCAGGGAAAGCTGTATTGGATGAAAGTGGAGCTATGAAAATGAAAAGTTATAAAACTTGGCATTGTTCCATAGAAAAATAAGGCCAGTACCGAGAAGCTACAAAGTGTTACTGGAAACAAGTGATTAAGAGACAAAAGCAGGTGTACGCTACCAGACGGGAAACTAGAACGCGATATGTAACAGCATCTTGTTGTCTCAATGTTTGAAGAGGAATGAAATCGACAACACTGTGCCTACAGGAAATCGGTGATAAAAAAATTTTTTTCGCTTGGTCACAGCTACGACCAGATCTGCTTCGAAATGACACGATATAAAAACAGAACTGTTTCCCACATGATGGATTACGCAGCTACGTCGACGTCAAGGAAAGGACTGTGCTCACGCATAGACGCCCCAACAACAGTAGGACGCATATAGGTATATACATGTGTGTGTACATTTACACACAGTTAGTGCATAATTTCCGGATACATTCTTCATTGATATTAGGTACTGTGCTCTAACATTACCTACATTTTCAATTCTTTCGTTGAAGAAAACCTTGGTTTCCTTGAAAAATGTTGTTGAGCGGCAATGAACCTCTTTCTCGGATTTCAGATTTTTGCCTTATAAACTGCCTTGCGGCTAATTAGATCACATATAAGCGATCGGATATGGTATGGTGATATGAATACACCACTACAACTTCTGCCACAGGGTACGTTGAGCAACGCTGCGGCAGAAGTTGCAGTGGGAAGCTCATACCCTCATATTATACCCAGGAATATTACTACTGAAGTGCTTCTTTACGACGATGCCATCACGCCCGTGAAGTAATCTGAGCAATCAAAGGGACTATATGAGCCTCTACGACGAATCTATGTTTCCGGAAACTCTCGGGAACGCATAATCTTTTACCTCCACAACTCGAGACTGCACATCTCCGTAAAAGCGCTGCCAGGAATGTAGTGGCGAGAGAAATCTTCAAGTCACCCATCATTTTGTCGAACAGTGCGCTTTGCCACACTATCTTTTCCGATGTTTGCGAATTGGTTTCAGTGACAAAAATTTCAAGACCGAGTAAAAGTGCTCCCCAAACGACTTCACCAGTACGAAATTCTTGGAAATGAGATCTTTCTCCTTGAAACTGAACAACAGATAATTATAAAGAACAATGGAAACATACTGAGTGTTTAATATGAACATGTTTCACGAACAGCACCTGCTTAAGGTTATCCTTGTAACGGGCTCAAACCCACTTGGTCGTTTAATACAGTGCGTTTCATAATTATAAGGTCACCCTCAAAATTTGCACTTTCAGAAAAAGCAATCATTAAGGATTTTTTCTGGCATCATGAACGGATTCCCCAGCACGAATAACCTAGGTTTCCGTTTTTTAGCCGCAGCTGCATTTTTCTGAACATTCTCAGAACAGTTTATCGGTTTTTGCACCGTTTCATAATTATAAGGTCACCCTGAGAAAGTGAACAATTATTAACGAAAGAAAGGAAATTTCGTGTTTAAAGATGCTTATAAAGGTAAGCATGTGTAGCAAATGCATTTCTAAAGCTGGCTGTCAACATGGCTCGTTGTCATCTGCTTTCCTCTGATGAGAAGGCTCATCATGAAGGTGGGCTCAGCACTCGAGCAATCTCCAGGCGAATAGGGGAGCCTCTTGGTCCATTCAAAGATTTCTGGAGAGCCCTGATGTCCCTAGATATAACACCGACTGTGGACACCCATGAAAGATTACTGCCCGTGACGAGCGGAAGATTCTGAGGACTGTTTCCGACACTACTTCCTTCTTGAACTAGATCCGATCGGAATTAAACCTCTCTGTGTCGAAAACTACAGTCTGGAGTGCAGTGAGAAGATGCGAGAACATCACCAAGCAAGCAGTGGAAAAGGTCCCACTAATTACCGATCGCCACAGAGAGGCTCGACTCGGATTGCAGAGATGAACCTAGGGAGAAATTGGGCAAAGGTAGATTTGCATCAAAATCTCACCATACAGCTGAATAATTCCTGTTCAAGTCGTCTTTTCGGATGAAAAGAAATTCAATCTAGACAGTCCTGACGGAAACAAGCGGTACTGACGCGACTTGAGAAAGGAACCAGTCTACTTCAGCCGTCGCAGTTTCGGTGGAGGAAGTCTATGGTGTGGGGTGCATTCTGCAATGATGTCGTGTTGGATCTACCTGTCGTGAGCTGCAGTATGGATTTCAAGGATTACCAGAAAGTCTTGGAGCATCATATAGTAACCTTTCCATGCCATCGCTATCACCTCAACTATGTCTTTCAACAAGACAACTCCTCCATTCATGTGAGCCGTGCAGCGGAAGAGTGGCTGCAATGTCAATAAATAAGCGGCCTGCCATGGCCAGCCTGCAGTCCCGATCTCAATCCGATGGAGAATATCTCGGGCATGATAGACAGACAGGTTTGTGCGAATAATCGTCAGTTCCAGAGCACAGAAGAGCTGAAGCAGGCGATTATCGAAGCATGGAGAGAAATCGATGAGGAACGTCTTTGAAACCTAGTTTCTAGTATGCCACACAGGCTCTTTGATGTTGCTCTTAAACAAGGAGGAGCTAGAGATTATTAAGTGTTGTACATATGCCATCTACGTTGATAAATCATTTACTTTCTCAAGGTGACTTTGTAATTATGAAACGGTGCAAAAGCCGACACTGTCTTTGAAAAATTCAAAAGAAATTCGAGTTGAAGGATATTGCGACCAAAATTTGAATACTGAGGTACATTGTGATGAGGAATCTTCCTGTGTTTACCAAAAAATTCCGTTCCGGCTGCTTTCTCCAGAATCGCAAAAATCGAGGGTGACCTTATAATTATGAAACGCACTGTATATATGGTATCACACTGCTGAAACTTTTGATGTGTTTCAGATTTGGTCTGCAGACATGAATCCTCAGTTAAAGTATGCGCTGCTTGGCGAACATGCGGCTAAACCAGGTTTCTCATTTAGACAAGGTTTGTAATCATTCCACTTGTCCCTCCAGCCAATTTTGCTTTTTTTTTTCACTTTTAATTTTGCTATATTCAATTCAGTTGCACAATCGCCAGCTCAAGGTGTACAGCAACTTTATGTCGATCAACAGCTTCGTCTTTTTTCCTGTGGTGGAGATGCTAGCGTTAAGTTTCGTACTCTCCAATCGATTTACAACATGCATGAACAGGGCTAGTCTGAAAATGCACTGTTCGTCACCTAATGTCATCGACTTTGTGGTTTACTCACCTCAGTGTTCTTTTCACGTCCTTCTTTTCGGTTTAAACTGTATAAGTTCATATAGTGCGCTCAATAAATCCGCTCTTAAGCAGTTCAGATGAATGTTTAGTTTCAGTCAACCTCCCGACCTCCCCAAATGTGGTTCGCTTATGACTTGATCTATAAAAGCTTATTACCCTGCAATCATTTTTTCCTTTCAAATATTTCTGACGTCAAATTAGGAGTACGTGAGAACATTGGAAGGTCACTTGCTCTCAGGTGTGATGTTGTAATTGTTGCAGCTCGAGAGCTTTGGGTGTTCGAAACATCACCTAGAAACACGTTGTGCCATACAACCTCTTGCTATAATTCAGAAGTACTGTGTGCCGCGCATAAAGACCTTCTACTTATGATAACTACTAGGACATTTTTTCTCACATTCACATTTTTTTTTTTACTTTCGGTTTTTTCAGCACTTCTGAGTACATTTCGCATCCTTTCGTATATGTATCATTTGCAATACAACATTTCAGTTGTTGCCTTATTGATATTGGTTTTTTACCTTTTTGCTTGCTAGCAGACAAGCCACTGCCACACATGATATTGCACATTAATCCTAACATGACAAGCCAGTTTTGAGCCCTTAGAATATAAGCATAAAAATCTCAGAATATCGTGGGAATTCATATTCATGTCGTGACTCATCTTCAATGTCAAATACATTTATTATCTTTGTGTGCTACCGTTTTAAAATGGAGAGTAATACGACAGTTTTCATTGCTTTCTCGTTGCATTATTGCCGTTATTAGAGCATTTCCAACTTCAGTGAGATCGCCGGTTTTGAGTTTGCGAATCCGCAGCAATTCTTTCCAACTCGCCTACAATGTCTAGAGAACCTTTGAGATCAATAAATTGTTCTAGCTTCAGCTTATAAGAAATACACGTTTGGATAGCACAGTTAGTTGGGGAAACAAATTCAGTTGAACCACTCAGGCAAATGACATGCATCACGTACACGCAAGAGCTACAGTAGGAATGTTTCCCTCCATTAAATATTACCTAACCTTGCAAACTTCCTGGACCCCCAAATGCATTTGCTGTTCGATATGGAGATGCAGTTTTGTTGTTAAACTGTGAACTTCTGGAAACCCGGCACAAAGTAAAGTTTCAGCGCTTATGTCAAGTGATGTCATCTAGTTGTTGAAGTTTTTCAAACAGCCTAACGCTATTAGCATGCCAAAGACTATGAAGGCGAACTATCATATGTGCGGCTTTGCTGGGAGACTGATGAGAGCCCAACAGTTTTGTAGTCCTTAGAAATCATCACTCTGAGATTGCTTCAATGATGCGCTTATTATCGTACTGCGCTTGAAAACTATTTCTTCCAATCCATCTCAGTTATCAGTGATACAAAATTTTGCTATCGCTTTTTGGATTCTGCTGCGAAAGAGGTTTCCGAGATGACCTTGCAATGCAACAATTCGATGAGGTATTCAGATCTTGTACATGGAGTGTAGGTACTTTTGTGAAAATGAGAACGCCATACCACCATTGGGTGATATTATGTGGGGGCGGGTCGAGGAGGTACATAAGGCGGGTAAGCAACTGACACATTATTTGGAATGCTTTTCGTCTTGGTGGTAGCTACCATTGTTGCTTCTGTCGCTAGCTACAGAAGTGATGTTGCCGCATTTCCAGAACATTTCCGCAGAATTGGTCATGATGAGTACAATGTAAAGGCTGAGGTATGTCTTGTTCGTCTCTTGGCACGAAGTACATTAGACATAATTGATTCGTCTTGCCTTCACCATCAGAACCAGGGTGTGCTCCCATTTTTTTGAAGATGTCTGAATGAATGATGAAAATTGCTTAGGACAACTTTCTCAATAGCATTGGTTCATCCTAGAAAGTGGATAACTAGTTCCCTGTAATAAGCACTGTCAAAGTTAGGAAAATTTCGTTACCAACAGGGATGGTTAGAATTTCTAAAACTTGTGCTTGATGTCTGAGTTTTTTTAGTAGTCTCATCATTCGAGGTACTGAGTGATCTGAGCACTGACTAGACTACGTTGCCTCCAACTCCTCTATTGTGTGTGGAATGTGATGTGTGTGTGGAATGTGATGCCGCACATTTCGGAGTACTAGCAATTGTTTTCAAGCGTCAGTAACGTCACTAGTGTCAATGGATATCAAGAAAACGGTTTCAGAGCAATAACAATAACGGCGTATCGAATCCTCTTGTCCAAGACCTACTTCAACGAGCAGGTTTTCTCACTATGCTATGAAACACTTCATTTTTTGAAATGGAATTGAATACAGTTTGCGTTCAGATACAGTGCTTAATGAACTAGTGGAGCCATCATTGCAGAAAAGGAAAAACGATTTAATTTGCTCTGGGAAACGCGAAAGACGGTGGGTGTGGTTGCAATAGAGAATGGATGAGTCCTGTAACTTTGAAGTCCATCAATAGAGGCAGCGCATTAAATGATACCAATTTCCCCTCACGACGTTGTGTGACCAATTTGTACCATATATCCTAGTAAATTATGAACCCAAGCTATGATGATTCCATTCACAATGTTTACAAGCAGATTGCCACAGTGGTAAATAGCTGTTGTCATTGTATTCATTTTTTCAGCAATGTCAAAAGGAAGAATGAGTTTATACGATTCGGCAAAAGAGGTGATGACCTTGTCCGGTAGGGGAATATGTTTAAATTATCCACTATCATATCGTAGCGAAGTTTTTTTTACAGATTTGGACGATCTGATTCGACTGAGACTGAGCCACATGGTAAGCAAGCCGCGCTACTACCGTTGAGTTGATAGCTTACCGTGAGAACAGTTTCAGTTGCAAAGCGCAAGAACGAGTTCATCCGCTTTGGCTAAACCGAATGTCACATTATTCATCACATGGTATGGTTAATAAATAGCAAATCAAGAGATGGAGTGCTTTATATCAAACCGGTTGATTAAATTCTGCAGGAAATGGAAGGCTCGCAGAGAGTGAATTTAGTCATACATGTGGTTTGAGCAACATTAATTCTAGAAAAAATTGTATTTCGCGCCATAGTTGAAAGGATGGAGAGGTCCACTTGCCCATCAGCCACATCTTGTATGCCTATCCTGAAGGAACACTTGTTACATCTTGGTGATACGCTAACCGTTATTGAAACGTTTTTTTTGGCCACTGAGAATCAAAATGCCGTCAGGTTTAACCTATTGTTACCTGCGAATCTCGCTTCAAGCCAAATAGTGATTCACACAGTACCATATTCAAATGAAATCTCTGCTTCATATAAACTACTAGTATGATCTTATAAATTCTACGTGAATATGCTTTGTGGAACACAGCACGTTTGCAAGAAGTTGTACAACATTCTTAGTAGAAATATTGGTCAGTGTCTTGGAAAAGTGCAACGGCACGTTGGGTAGGCTCATTTAATGACGCAAAACAATCATTTACAATCATGATTAAGGAATTAAGGTATAGGCAGTGAGTCCTGTAAAAGGAGTAGCGGAATAGTAGTAGTATAGTAGGGGAATGTAAGAGTCGTGCGTCTCAACTTTTCTTCGACTACAGAGCCCATCACAAGCGCTACGATGTGATTTCCTATGTGCTTTCCGCATATATTCTGTTTATCTTGCCTTGCCCACCCACTTCGACGACGAAAATGAGTTAAAGTCTTATTTTTGAATTTTTAACTACTTACAGCAGCGTTCTTACAGCCACTTCTGAGTCTCCGCGTTGATACCTGATGTGCGACCGATATGAAGGGCAGTAATCTTTGTAATTAGCTCAAATAAGTTTGTCACGACAGAAGTTTTTATTTTATACTGCTTTATTGAACCCGATAATTTTTTTGAAAGATTGTTCTAACCTAAAGATCGAGAGGATCATCGAGAACAGAAATTCTGCAAGGACGAATATCTGGCACTGGGTACTGGTTTGGATATTGGCTCAACATCGGACACGGTTTTTTGGCATTCATGAAACCTGTTCCAAGATACTCCCATACACTCCCCCCCCCCCCACTGGCTGCTTTCATAGTCCGCCGGGGTGCGTGCCGGCGTGCCAGCCGATGCAGTGCTAGGGAGGAGGAGGGTGGCAGACGGTCGGTCGAAGGGCTGAAAACAAAGAAGAACAAGATCAAAAACCAATTAACCAGGGGCTTGTACGAATGGTTTGATCTTATCTCTTTATTACAGCCCTTCGAAGGAGCTTGGGCGCGACGCGACCGCGTCGACCGACGGTCTGCCTCCTTTCTTCCCCCTAGCACTGCCTCGGCTGGCACGCCGGCCGGCCGGCGGACTATGAAAGCAGCCTATCAGTTTAATGTCATTCTTCTTGAAGCAGATACTTTGCAAATGTTGTTAGTGTGGATGAGCTAATATGCATGGTCTCAGAATTTGATTGGGCAAATTCTAATGGCCGCTGGGCTAGGAGTGTTTAAAATGAAATATCCGGAGCAGTTTTTTCCTTTGTCAGCAAAGCCTGACCGGGTAGAGGTATCAAGCCAACTAGGCCTTCGATTCCCCATTCAGGCCGGGCTTTTAATGTGACTGCACCGTCTTTTGTATCGACTCACCATCACAAACATTTGTGATGTCGAAGTGCGCATCCGAACGACTCTGTGCTACTCAGTGGCTGCTTTCATAGTCCTCCGGCGTGCGTGCTGGCGTGCCGGCGTGCTGGCTGCTGGCGTTCTGGCGTGTTGGCGTGCCGAGGTAGTATAGGGGGGAGGAGGGAGGCAGACGGTCGGTCAGCCCCTTCGAAGGGCTGTAAACAAAGGGAGACAAGATCAAAAACCATTTGCACAAGCCCCTGCTTGTTTGGTTTTTGATCTAGTTCTTTTTTGTTTTCAGCCCTTCAAAGGGGCTGACCGACCGTCTGCCTCCCATAAAGTGGCTACAGTGGGTATCCGCAGAATCAGAGAATAACAATGTCTTGGGGATAAAGTTTCTACAAGCGTATTCAATAAATCGGGTGAATACTCTGTATTGGAGATAAAGGGGTCAAAGAGGGACCCAGTGAATTAGGGATTAAGACTGTATCCTACTTCAGTATAATTCGCTAAGTGTGTCTGTTGGTGTGTCGGTGTGTTTGTGTGTGTTTGTGTGTGTGTGTGTGTGTTTGACCGGAAATTCATAACTCCTGTTCCCGTGGACCTAGAAAGATCAACTTTGGTAGGAGTAAGGGGGGCGGGATGGGAACACCTGAGGGGTGAGTGGCAGGACCGGACTCCGTTTACAGGAAGCGCGGCGGGCGCGTTAGAAGTTTTGGGCCGCAAATTCACAACTTCTGTTCCAGTAGACCTAGAAAGCTCAAATTCGGCAGGAGTGCAGGGGGCAGCATGGGAACACTTACGACAGGTAGCAGGACCGGACTCCGCCCGCGGGGGTGGGGCGTGCGCGATCGAAATTTTAGGTCGCAAGTTCATAACTCCTATTCCAGTGGACCCAAAGCATTCAAAATTGGTAGGGTTAGAGGGAGCGGCATGGGAACACTTATGTCTAGTGGCAAGATCGAACTCCGCCTACAGGGGCGGGGCATGCGCGATAGAAATTTTAGGTTCCAAATTCAGAACTCACAGCAATAACATAATAAAAAGCGAGCAAGCTTTGCAATCCCCTTCGTTGTCAACAGTGGAACCTTTGCAATGATGGCAATGTAGGATGTGTCGTGGTCGTAGGTACTCTGTGACAGGAACTGATAACAATTGATAAGAACTGATAAGGGGCCTTAGAGAGCAAAAGCGGATTCATGATTAAACACTGACTCTTTGAAATGGTTCATTCAATAAGACGTTTGAATGCAGTAATAGCGACAGATCAAAGACATTCCTCCATAACGAAATGAGAACATTGTTCATTTTTCACTATCAAACTACGACCGTTATGCAGTAAGCTTTGTGATACGATGAAGCGCAACGATACTTTTTTGTAATGTGACATATCATTTGTGACTAAACTCATCTGACCGCTAATGATTTGAGATCCAAATTAATGAAAAATTCCATGTTCCATTGATAGCGACATCTGTGATATGCGTTATTATCCATTTCTGGGTTCCATTCAAGACAATGGTTGTCAATCAGTTAAGCCAGCAATCTGACACATCTTCGAAATGAAGAGCAATGAATCGAGACTTTTAAATAGTATATAATCATTTATAATACAGAAACATTGCTCCCAATTCGGAGCTAATATTGAGGGTGTAGAGCTTTCAAAGAAAAGGAGAATATGAAGTTTTATTTACGCATAGCAAATTTCTTGCAAGGAGGAGGAGCGCCCGGCTAAGCCGGGCGAACCTATAAGAAGGAGGGAAGCCCGGCGTTAGCCGGGCG
>UZAF01019820.1:1554-21510 GCA_900617895.1 Haemonchus placei | reverse complement strand
TCTTTTCAGGCTCTGAGGAAGGCGACATCGCCGAAACGTCAGCCAATAAAGTTTTATAACAACCTCGTGAGAGTTGAACACAGAATTATACAAAGCTCAATCATGCCGAGGTTCATTGAAGACTGTACGTGGAGATTACTACACATGTGTTAGTAGTTTAACAATGTATACTTACTATCACCTGTGTGACCAGCTCCGTGGTGAATGCTTACAATATATAACGGATTTCATCAACATCAACTTTATTGGGAGCAAGAAAACAAAATAGCAAGGGTTCCTGTTGAATCCAGTCCACCCCACATTGAAGGCTAAGCAGTCACTTAATGCTTTTGGCATTCTATACACAGGTAGCATATGGTGAGCCCCCTTGAAAGCCTAATCCTCTCAAAAATATCTTCTAATAAATTAGCGTTCAAAACTGGTGAATACAAGTCAAGCGAGACTGGCGCATGGCGGAGCATCTCGGTCAACGTAGTAGGACAGTCGCTCTGCTCGCCTTCTTCATTCGGTCTCAACAGTCATGTCACCTGAAATTCGGGTATCGAAACTATATGCATATTTAGTCTTGCTTAAGCGAAATTTCATACGGGGATGTATTCTTTTTGTATGCGAGTAACTTTAGGTGAACTTTTTCGATGTCAAGTTGACAAAGAGATAAAGAAATGGACCACCATGCAAGAGAAGAAGTAGAGAAAGAAGAGTTTAATTGCTAGCAAAATGGTAAAGCTGGTTAGGGGTGAACTCAGGCTATATCCAGCATCAAGCGGCAGTGGTTTCGCGGCAATTCCATTTCCGGCAATCTTCTACTGGGAATTCAAATCTTCTACTTCAGAGCGCGCCAACGCGCGCGATCGGTCGCGGCCAGCGCGGCGCGCCGCCGGATGCAAGAACCGCCGTGCTGGTTGTAAGTTGCGAGCCAGTACTGGAAAAGAAGTTTTGAAATTTCGTTGCACCGCAGATACTGGAAGACCACAATAAGTATTAGAAAATATCGAATTTTTAGGAGAGATTACTGGTGGGAAGTCGGTATAGGAAGGGGTAAGTAGGTGATACTACACGAGAAGGTCGCATGGTGTTGTACATGTCTGAGGGTCAAGGAATTCCCTCCAAAAATCCCAATTTTCTGGGATTCGTGCAGACTGCAACTAAACTCGAATCCGCGATGATTCCTCAAACGAACAGCAACTACTCATCACCCCCTTTCTGAATTTTCGGCCACCTGGCGAGAGCTGTGCGCTAGTGAACACATGGCAAAAACTGGAGGATATGAAGACTAATGTGTCACACCCGAATCATTTAGCTCATACGCGGGAAGAACCCAGGCATATTACACGGGCGAGATGTCGAGGCACACAGATAGCCAATTGTTAAACTGCTCTTGCGGTGTGTCCCCTCAAAAACAGCAAAGGTGTATTTTCATGCGACAGGTGAACCGAGCGGCCAACACGACATGCCTATGGCATAGGAAGGATGACGAGTAAGCAACGTCAGCGTTCCACCCTGGGGTATCCACATGGAAGAATTTCACATCCATTCGGAGTTAGAGGGGCTTATAAAAAAGTTTTGTCTAATAGGGTAGAGTAGACTATGCAGTACTTAAACAAAAACATTTACCAGTTTAGTGAAGGTAGTTAAAATGATGGCCATTAGAACAAGGAATTTGATTGAGATAGGACGCGATTTTTAGAACAGTGCTGGTATGAAGAGGTATCAAGTTACCGCTTTACCATGGAGAATGAACATAGTCAACAGGGCTGGATACCCCCTCCTACAAACTATCGCAAGCCGTTCGGGAAAAGCTGCCTTTTCATGCTAGAAACGCAAAAGAACAAAGCTAAGTTGGAATAAAATGACTCACGTCTACTGCTGAATGATCCGGACCAGACTCTCGTAGTATGCAGTCATATTTGGTACTTGATAAGTTAGCAGTAACTTTGAATACTTTTCTCGTTCTCGGGTGGCCTCAATTTCAGCCAGGATCTCTCGTTGTGACTTCTTCTTCTTCATATTCTTCTCCATCGGCACTTGATGGACTCTTCCATTGACTTCAACATTCTCCTCTTCTGAACGTGGCTCCGATTCCTCGACGGGTCGTTGTTGCCATGTCTCCGTTGGTGCTACAGCTTCCGAACAAGTCCGCTCATCTTCATTTTGGGGGTGCTGATCAATCTTCGGGGCTAACCAGCGAATATAACCAACCAGAGCAGCAATACAACCGGCGACGATGAATGGATGAATTAGTGTGATGTAGAATGCTGTTAGTAGGGCGATCAAGAAGGCGATTTCAGCTGAATTCATTGTTCAGCATAGAAGACTAGCGAACTCATTCACGCAACTGAAACAGCAAGCGTACGGCTGTTCTGTCGTAGCCGGCCGGAATCATTTGCACTTGATCGATTTGTGTCGCTTTTTCAGAAAAAAAACTTTTTGAAAAATGTTTGCACTCTTAACGACAGCAAGTTATTCTTTTTATACTTGATTAAGAGGAACTCTGCAGAAGCCTCTCTTTTATTTTTTGTTTCTTCTAGGTGTTATATAGTGCGGAGGTGGTGTAGTGGCAAGTGGCGCATTATCACACATGCATGGCTTCGGGCTCGAATCTGGATCGATACTCGGCAAGGCCAACCAAGCCATCCAGCCCTACGGGTTTGGATATGCGGTACCAGACTCGTCTGGGAGGATAAAAGCACTGACTTGAAGGTCGGCTGGCCACCACAAGTCATTGTAAACCTAAAAATGAGATCGAATAACGCCAAAAACTTTAATCTTGAGTTTTTTTTATTGTTATTATACGGCGTAATAAAAATCGTAATAACAATTCAACGGAGTGAATAGCTCTAGGAATATATATAGAATGTTTGGGAAAAGGTTTCCGTAAAGCACAGCTCACAATTTTCCTTCATTCGGAAGACAGATCCAAAAGCGGTGAGCCACACTTCGTAACCACTCTTACATAATGTTGAATACAGGTTTTCAATAAGACCTCCGCATTACAAGTACAAGACGAACGTAAATCATAGCATCCTAAAAATCCTATAAAAAAGTAGAGAAACCCTGAAAACAGAATTCTAATAAAATCTAATAAAAATCCTGAAAAGGCATTGAAGAAACGGAGTATTTACGCACCCAAGGAATTGTGAGAGAGTTCTCAAAATATGCATTAGGACTCTGGAAGTACTCGCTCATCAAGGACTCACTCTATGGGTGTCTACCCCTTAGCTTATTAACACTTCTAATTGTAAGCTACCTCCTCTCGTCACTAGAGTTCTTCAACTTCAGAGTTCAGTTATCCGTTGAAATTTACCAAGTTTACGAGATGATAGAGTTCATATTCTATTTTTCAAACTCACGGGTAAGCAGACTCTAATTCTGCTCCTGGTAGAATCAGAGAGGATTCGTCCACTCATTATTTCAAGGGGTTTTGTCCCGAGTTTCTCGGTAAAAGAACCGTACCCCAGTGACCATAGAGAAAGTAGTTGCGATAAAGGCAGCAATACCTCTCTGTAACTTTAAACTTTTTAGTTTCAATTTCTTCGCTTTAACTCTTCTCCCTCATAGTATAGGTACAGTTGGTTCCAAAGGACCACAACTGAACTGCATCGATCTCGATCAATTCTCCAAAAGTGGTCATCGATAATGAGCGCGAAAATCACCTTGCTGCTGTCTTCTGGTGCATTTTTCGATATTTATAATTCTATTTTTT
Source organism: Haemonchus placei (assembly GCA_900617895.1). Classification (NCBI taxonomy): domain Eukaryota; kingdom Metazoa; phylum Nematoda; class Chromadorea; order Rhabditida; family Trichostrongylidae; genus Haemonchus; species Haemonchus placei. The sequence continues at coordinate 17,807 of UZAF01019820.1, read as the reverse complement.
TTCATATTATATATGTATATGTTACTGTATTATTTCATTCTTATCATCATATTGTTTATTTGCACACTGCTAGTTTCCAAGTTCAGTTGTTGTTTTGAAGTTTTTGCCTATAAAGTTTAACAGTCCAGTTTTTCACGACTAATAACTAAGGCTGAAAGGCGTCAAAGCTCCTGGTTGTGTCAGTATCTCTGACAGCTTTGCGATACCTTCTTGCTTGTATTTTGCAAGTGCTCTTGCAAGTTTCTCCAGCCAAGGTATTTTCTAAGATGAAAACTGCACAAACGTTTAATCTTTAAAGGTAATTATCAGGCTATAATCTCTGCTCTTACTCATATCGACTGGAACAACTTGAATAATACATCTGCTGATTCAAATTCATTTTACAACAAATTCTTAGATATATGTCATCAGTTGATCTCCCAGCATGTGCCTACGAAACTGCATAAGAGAAGGACTGTGAAGTATCCCAAGCGTGTATATTACCTGATGGCAAAGATCAAGCACCTCAACTCAGCCTTATCAGCGCAAAACTCGAGATCCATCACGGTCGCTCGTAAACTTAAACGTGCACTGCTTCGTCATCAGGTGATGGAGGAAATGAAATTAGGCCGGCTCAAAAATACCAAGCTTTTCTTCAACTACTGCAGAAAAAAGCTAAAGTCGGCCGATAATATACCGAATATAGTCTCATCAGAGGGAATTTCAATTGAAGATGATCTATCCAAAGCTAATCTTTTTGCCAGCTATTTTCAGTCAGTCTATAAGGAGCCTCTCGTATCGAACATTACTCTCCCTCCATTAACTTCGGATTCTCTGGATTGGGTTGACGTTTCCAGTGACATTGTTTACAGCGTACTGCGGCGTCTACCTAACAGAGTATCCACTTCTCCCGATCAAATCCCATACATATTTTTGAAAAATGCTGCCCTTGGGCTCGCTGCTCCTCTAGCAATATTATTCAACAGAATTTTGCTTCATGGCGATGTTCCTGATTTATGGAAAGTTGGACTTGTCAAACCGATTTTCAAAAAAGGTTGTAAAAGCGATGTTGCTAACTACAGGCCGATCTGCTTGACTAGTTCTATTAGCAAGGTCATGGAACGCCTAATATGNTTCTATTTCATTTTAATAGGATATGATACATTACTCTATTCTATTGTAACTCTGACGATAGTCTGAACCATACCGTTTGTATGTCACTTCAACAATAGCTCAATAAATAAATAAATAATCAGGAAAACATTATGGGTGCAGCGTTAGCCAGAAGTGCTCACTTCAATAGTAAGAACTTGAGTCTGTGCAATGCGAAATTTTATATCGTGCTGTGGAAGCTGATTGAGACATCTCATTCAGCTTGTGGGCCCTTTTTGGAGCAAATGGCATTAAATGTAGTTGTGAGCATTAAAAGCATTTTGTAAAAGAACCCTCAGACTTGAATTTTTCTTTTTATGAGTACCAGAAATTCTGGAACTGACTTGACCATCGAGTTGGTAAGGCCGCTCGGATTCAAATATGATTGCAAGAATTAGCCATTATGAAGCCTATGTGTACTAGCCGTATATGGCTACAGGGAAACTTTACAAGAGAGGACGGTAGGAATATTAGGTGAAAGTTCATACATTTTAGAAAACAGAGTCGTATCGGCAGTTTTATCAACGAAAGGAAGGAAAAAACTAAAAGTCAAAGAGTTGACGGTGAGATTCATGACTGTAATGGCTGGAATCGCCCCATTGCCGACTGGGCTATTTTGCTAGAAAATGCACTCTCTTTATAGGACATGTTAGGTTGATACAATAGAAGATGAAAATGCTTAACAAAGCATGCTCAAATAATCATTTCGGAAGGTATCCACCACCTACGTCAAGCACTGCTTCCCATTTACTAGGCAGTCGGATTTCACAAGTAAAAGAGTTCCGATTCTTGGAGGCGATCCATGCCTTGACGTCGGCCATCAAGTCATTCATTTCGTCGGAAGTTCTGTTCGCTAGCCATCTTTTCAACGGATGGTTGACATGATAGTTCATAGGAGTTCCTATTGGTTAATAGGGCGAAACTAGAAGCAGACTCCATTCCTTATTCAACTTTGACTGACTGTTCCATCGCTGAGATGTTCGTTGAGATCTTTTTATGACTGTCTAATTTCCCAACCTTTCTCGAAGTAGTAGGGCGTAATGTGGGTTATATGGGATGACTTTTTAGACATATTCTGTTAAGGGAAGAAGGATGAATATTTCTATTGAATCCTGAATTCAATTTTCAAATTATATCGAGAGAAAAGAGTAGGCGAAAAAATCTGCAATAATTATGCATAAACGTGGACACTGTACACGAAGAGTGGATGTCATTCTCCTGGCCACAACTACGTAAAATGCTTCCAATTTTAAAATGAAAATTATGCTGCTGTAATATATGTGCCACGCAGGTGCTCGATCCCGATCTCGGCCTCGAGATCGGGGCATCGAGTACCGGGGAATACGTGGTATCCCGAGGTGAAGTGGCCCGCGGACCATTGCATCTGACCCGACCTCAGTCCTGGTATATATAGCTGGCTCTCTCCTAAGTGCTAAGTTAAGATTCGTTCACATTCGCATTATTGCCCTGTTTTATCATTGCATTTACTCTCTTTGTCTTTGTAATTCGTTTCTCATTGTTTTCGCATTGTTTGATAAAAGTATCGTTCTTACTCGTTTTAATAGTCATGATAATACGCAAGTGAAGAAACTTCATCGGGCTCGATTGTAACCGTAAATATCCACTAGACGTATAATTTACACTGCTATGATATCAGAGGTTTTTATTCTGATCCGTCTACCGCTATCAAACAGACGGTTATTGAAAAGATTTGGAGGCTTTCTTTCCCTAGAAATCCTTCTCATCGCGCGCCCTCCATGGTTTGTGAGGATTTTTTTTTGCTTCCTGTAAATATGTATAGAATGTAACCACAATGTAAAGTTGTAAACAGACTTCGATTGTTGTGTATCATTATTCGCTTTGTTATACTATCTATTGCATATCTGCCTATTACCTCTTGTTTCCCACAACTCAAATTTCGCAACTACCAAAACAGATTTCCTGCGCGCGAAGCTGCCGGCCAGAGCCCTCACTTATCTGTGTTTATATGGATATCTTACTCTCTTGTACTCAGCCTATCTCTCTAATCTCCACTTTCCCAGGGCCACACATATAAATACCGGTCACATCTCCTAGAATGGCTTTTCGGGATCATCAGAGGATTCTGCTGATCAATCGCCCACTTCTGTGCTGCTCTGTGCTTCTGAAGAAGAATGAAGTGTGAGTCATTATTCTCTGCCGAACCATAAGGAAGGGACCTTGTCCCTGGACATCTGAAAAGGGGATCCGAGACGGAAACCCAAAAGGGGCAAACGAACCGCGAACCCTTTACATTTCGACATTTTGTGCAAGACTTGTTTCAGCCCACTACGATGACATTCTCTTGGAAATCGAGAGGTGCTATAAGAGTAATAGCTCGGCAACATCGCAAGATGTTGCAAATCGCCTCAGGACTCACCGTATTGTTGTGGGTACATCGCATATCAGGAGGCTTCGACACCGTATAAGGTTCAAAAAGACGACAACCAAATACTGCCACACAATAAGGGACAGCAATAAACAGGCTCGTCTGGATTTCTGCTCGGAAATGCTTGTTGCGGGAACGGCATTTTAGACTCTGTATTCACCGATGAATGCACTGTGCAAAGTATGGATATAGTTATGCTCCCAAAAACATTCTTCTGAGCTTTCTCAATACTATTTTTAGTTGACTGTTCATCAACGTACTGCTTCGTAAAACGAGGGGATCAGTACTCGAGAATGAGAAGTAGGGCCAAGCATCCCGCAAGGGTCCACATATTGGGTGGTATCTCAGTTAGAGGAACCACACAATTCGCTATATTACCAGGAACAAGCCGAATCGATATTGTAGAATCCTGGAGAGATGCTACCTTCCCTTCAAGTCTAGTGCATACAACGGTTTGTTTTGCTTTCAACTGAACTTTGCCTTCTTACTTGGTTCTTTTCCGATGCGATAAGTTCAGGCTTCTGTCGTCTGGTTCAAGACAATGCGTCTCCTCACAGAAGCCGATTCACAGTGGACAGGCTAGAGAGTTGGGGGATCGATAGGCTTCAGAGGCCCGCGGGAACACCACGCCTAAACCCAATTGAATTGGTATGGGGTAATATGAAGAACTGCATCAGGTACTTGACAGCAATTAACGCGTATATATTGGTTTTTAACAGTCTTCGGCTTCATAAGTTTTCCCAGGTAACGAGGAGTTCGAAATTCGGACGACCTAAAAGTGGCTATCGCCCAGTATTGGAAGACATTGTCACCTGAAGATTGCGCGCGATACATCAGTGGCATTAAGAAACGGATGGAGCGCGTGGTAGAACAAGAAGGAAGAAACATTATTGAAGGTAGGTAAAGGTACTCGCCAAAAAGGCCAAAATTGGCGACGCATACTGAAAGAAGCTGTAGTTAGTTTGTCTGATTAATATTTAATGCTTGTACTTTCATTGCAATAAAATACGTGTTCCTGTAATATTCCGTCTGGTTTTAGCATTTAATTATTCCATTCCATTGTCCTTTGAATAAAAATACTTCTATGTTCACTATTTTGACCAGTACATGAGCTCGTAATGAAGGCTGGTTAGTAAAACAAGTCATAACATAACTTGACACGTTGGTAACCGATCAATTACGCGGCCACCTACTGTTGCGGTTGCGATTAGTTACAGCCGTTATCAAATGAAAGAAGTGACCCCCCCCCCGATGTTGTTGGAATTCGGTGAAGTGGTCCGCTCGCACAGTATCTCGATGTATAATTATATCATTGCATACTTGAGAGCTGCTACCAACATTCGATGGATTATCTACTTCAAGGAGTATTTACATGTGCGAGTAAATTATTTTCACTGCAAACACTGCGTAAAAACAAGAATAAACAAAAAACACAGTACGACTGCGTGCAAACAGCTGCTGACCAATAGCGAGGGTGCGTAGGGGTCCGGATGGCCGCTTTCATAGTACGCTGGCCGGCCCGCGAGCGCGCGAGTGTTCGCGCTGGCCGGGGGATTACTTGGCTTGCGGTATCGATCAAGTTCAATTGTAAGCGAGTGCCGAGCGCCGCCCCGGGCGGCGGACTATGAAAGCAGCCGATAGTCGCTGTAGGCGTTTGGAGCGTGTTGCTGTCAGCAGGGCAGCTTTCCAGAGCTCCACCTTCTTGACCCTGCGGTCCTTCCTGCTTTGGAGCACGACTCGTCATGTTCATCCTGCTTTTGAAGAGATTGGATTCTAAAAAGGCAGAATGAACATGCTGTCAGCATTATTCAGCACACTGTGGAAGGATGATGTTCGGAATTTAACGATGCACACAAGCGAACCGGAGTTGCGCGCATTGGGGACTGACTGGATCCACCCAAAAGCCAACATGACCAGACTTCTTCACTGGGGAAGAATGGAATGCTATACCTTATATCCTTTGAGCAAGAATGATCCACTGGACTTCTATGGCTCGTAGTGGGGACGAACGGAGACTTTATTTGCACCTTCTCAGGGAAAACGGTGATCAGTGGGACGACAGGAGGGAGCCATTTCCATTGTGTGAATAACTGAGCGAACACGACTAACATTAACAAATGGGTCCTCAAAAGTTGAGGCTTGTCCCTAATTGCCACGACGAACGGCAGTGGCTCCGCGGCGACTACCGTACCTTCCCACTAGGAATCCAAGTCGTTCTCTCTATAGCGTGCGACCGGGTGCAACGAGCGCGACGCGATTTTTTTGGGAGAAATACCCAAAGTGGTGCGGAAGACCTGCCCGTTGACCTAGCCATTCGATAGTCGTGGCTCTAGATCGCTTCCCAACTGGGGAAATCACTATGTATATAAAATCATGTACCTTGTGGGCCATGGTGTTGGTGATTCAAAGCTGATTGTTGGCTATCACTTATGTGATCAGCCCTTCAGCCAAAAATTACTTCACTACAATTGCTTTAAAATTACAAAACACGTATGATTACACAAACTTTATCAACATTGAAAAATCATAAACTTCATCAACACAGAAACGATTTAACAGAAAAAATTCACGATAACAACGGACAATCTGCTGGACGCCCAAAATAAGCGAGCACTTGATCTCATTCTGAACGATTTGTATTGTACGTAGGATATTTATGATAATCCCAGCTGAAATCATAAGCTTCAAACACTTCATCAAGCAGAATTGGTAAAGGAAAAGGTAAAAGGAAAAGAGACTTACACGTGGTCGAGTTGCTGGAGGAAGTTCTTGCGATGAAAGCATTGCTCACAGGGTTCATACGGTCCCAAGATGCAGGCCACCTGGAATATGGATATCTGTCCCAATCTGTCTATGCTTGAGAAGCTGCAGGAGGAAATTTGCAGAAACATCTAGCGAACCGTTTTCCCCACAAGGGGGTTACAGGTACAAGGCAATCGTCAAGTAAAGCCATATATGTATGCGTCTAAAGAGTAGAAATCCGTTTGCTACCCAGCCACGATATATACTCTTAAGGGTCACCACACGTCCCTGCCCTCGGTGTTTTGCGGTGTTGCTGTTGGCACCTTTTGACCCGTTGTGATATGATGTTAGCAGTATAAGTAAAGACATTTTCCATTTTCAAACAGCGCTTTTCTCCAAAATCATTTTTTAGCAGACTGTATTTTTTTATATCTGCTCAAAAGAAGTGTCCTGAGAAATTCCATTCCACCATAGCGAAAAAGAAAAAATGCCTTAGCAGCAGATCTAATGGTAAAAAAAAAACGAGGTTAACTGGTTTCCATAAAACAACTGCTCTGAAAGGAAATAGCTGTTGTATAAATAAAACTGAAAAACTTGTTGAAGGCATGGTTACCTACCAGATGGTTCTCGAGATTGGTGCGTGAATCGAACTGAATTTTGCAAATAAAGCATTTCCACTTGTCGCCAGTCTTTGGCAGAGCTTCCTCTAATTCTTTCATGGAAAACATCAGGATTCCTCAATTACGAAATCATTAAATTTTATTCTCAAGACAGTATTAAGAAAAAGAATCTTAACAACATCGTCACAGTTTATTCAGAGACTCAATGATACAAAAAGTGGTATAGTATAGACTTTAGTGCACTGAATAGAATAATCCATGGAATGGACCTTTAACGTTTTTAGGATTCAAAGAACTGCAGTGCATACACGACATTTTTCGTCCCCATACGAAATGAACAAGGGTATAGGCACATTCTGCGTCCTGGGATGGGCGCGTCAGATTGCGCGGCGAAATTCATGCAATTTTGGCGGCTCCGGTGCCTAACCTTGGGCCATAGTTTTGAAATAAAGAAGATTTTTATGTTCAATTAATCCTACAAATCTACTCTACTCAAATTTGGGCCCCATGACAGGCACTAAAGTTGTCCGAATAGCCACAACTTTCGCCGCACGCAGGAGTGTCCCTTCCCCCAGTGTTAAATTGGTGAGCGCGCTCTAAACGAGCGCGACTTTTCACCGCGTAGTATAGTGAGCTGTTTAGTATTCCATTTAAGTGTATTGAGTTCTACCCTATACCACTGAATGCTGTCTAAGCTGTTACCAAGTTTCGATAAATACACAATGCATACACAAACAACACAATGGTGTTTGTATACATAACAGTAGATTACTTCCATATCATCGTCGAGTGTAAAAAAATAAAGAAAACAACAAAACAGTAACAGCAGCGTGCAGGCGGCCACGGGCCAATAGCAAGTGCGAATGAAGCGTGGGCCAATGANCTATACCACTGAATGCTGTCCAAGCTGTTACCAAGTTTCGATAAATACACAATGCATACACAAACAACACAATGGTGTTGTATACATAACGGTAAATTACTTCCATATCATCGTCGAGTGTAAAAAAAAATAAAGAAAACAACAAAACAGTAACAGCAGCGTGCAGGCGGCCACGGGCCAATAGCAAGTGCGAATGAAGCGTGGGCCAATGAAGCGCACCCTGAGCGCTTGGAGCGCAGTATTGTCAGCAGAGCACATCAGCTGTCACAGAGTATTTGATCTTCTTTTTTTTNTTTTTTTTGCTGTAGTTTTTAATCTCCTGCTTGATTATGTTTAACAATGGTTATGGGCTAATGACGCAATTGATTTCGCAGTAACAATAGAGAGGTTTGCACTCTTGTAACGGGCGAGTTCCTGTCAAACTGGGAGTTTTTGCTCAACTGGTTTTAAAAATCCCCACTTTTTAGCGCGGATTGCTTCTTTGCACCATAACGGTGGAGTATGTAAATGTAGCTAAAAGAAATTCACAGAGCTTCAACCAATATGAGGAGAATGGGGCACAAACGACAAACCTTACAAGTACGCCATGGATAGTCGGAGTTGTTGACTCCAAAATAAGAGAAAAAATTGTTTGCATAGCATCAGCCTCCCTATTTTCGCAGGATAAAAGAGCGCATACAGAGCAAGCGCGACTTCCCCCGCGTAGTATAATGAGCCACCTGGACAGCGCGGTTCAGCATTCCACTCGGATATACTGAGCTCCAAGTTGCACCATTGTTTCTCGAATTGCTCCCACGATTGGATAAATCACACACTGTGTGATGCTCTACACAAGTGTTAAGATAATTTTCATGAAATTGTGGATAGCGAAAAGTAAAAATAAGTAACAAAAGCAGTAAGACAGCGTACAGACCAAAAGAGAGATCGCGCCGCGGCTGAGCGCGGCTGCAATTGTCTGGGGCGAATCTTCTCAATGGAGCAGCTGAATCTCTTTCACTCATTTTCCGCGCGGCGCGATAAGCTCATTTTTGTTACAAATTCATTACGTTTTATGTGTCAAAGGCAAAAATCCAGGCTACTAGACCATCTCAAACTGCAAACATGTTGTATTAGTGAAACCTCCAATATAAAGCAGGTCGTTTACAGGAAGCCTCGCGCGTTTTTGCTTACAGCAACTTTTGAAACTGCCAGATTTCTGCTAGAAGGTAGGTGACTAACGTCCTGAGATATCTACACCAATGTCGTTATTATTGGGGGTATTTGCCATCCGCCTTCAAACATCGACAAAAATGAGAATAAAAAGTTCTTAGCTTATGGATGCAATGCAGTAAGTCAGTGGGATCTTTGGGAAGCAAGTCGACTGTCAAGTGAAAGCGTGGAAGGTACATAAGCCATTAAGAACTTGGATATAGGTTGTTGTTCCATAGTTAAATGCTTTTCATCTCTTCCAACAGCGACTTTCCAGGTTCAGCAACGCTATTCGGATTAATTTAGGTCAGGTACGCTTTGTAAATCGCAATTACTGTTCCCCACGAAGTAGAGGTGAAGTTCCTGAACTGCCGATGTCAATGGTGAGACCTATGAGAAGAAATAGTGAACATTAGCAGTCTGGATCAAGTTTAATCATCGATGAGGATGCTTGAAAATTGTAAAATAGAACGCACCAAGCAGTTGATTTTTTTCCGAAATCAGCAAATTAGCAGTTATGAATGCCCAATCTTTTTTGTGTTGTAACTACGACTTCGATTAAAGGTTTACATATTTTTCTATTAAGGTCACTGATTGAAAAATTGCGGTGCAGGTGCTCAAGCTTAAAAACATGGCGGCTAAGCTGCTCCGCCGACAAAGATGCGCTCCAAACGCCTGCGGCGACAATTTAGTCGCCCTGCACTCACGCTATTGGTCTGTCACTGTGTGCACCCAATCCTGCAATTTTTTGCTGTTTACGGTAAATTTTGTTTGTTTTTTTTTTCAATGCAAATATCATTAGTACAATTCAGTGCCCTATCAACCCCATGTACCAAGTGGCACAAAGTGTGAATGTTGTTAGGAATTTTCAACCTTTCAAGCATTGGTTGCTTCCCCACTACATAAGAAAGCAGGGCTTCTCGGCAACCCTCATTTCGTTTGACCACATGGTGCGCTTTTGGTAATTTACAGTAAGATATCCAAAAATAAACTTATCGTCAATAGTCAGAATTGAGAAGAAGAACCGCTTTAGCCCATGAGCCCAACAGTATTGGTTTTCAATGAGAAATCTTCACGAGCTTATACGGCTGTTCAATAATTGAAGCGGTTAAGTCTATACAAAAAAATTTTGTGATTGTGTTAACGCTTTTGAAAGCTTCTTAAACCACTTTTCGAAATAAGCTGATTAATGGACTCTTGATTAAGCAACTATGTCAACGTCCGAGCCAAATCTCGAGGAAGAAATTCCGGAGAATGAACCGACTTGGAAAAAGCCAAAGCTCGAGGAAGAACCTCCGGAGGATGAACCGACTTGGACCGAGACAGTTCTCGTGGAGGGAATTCCGGAGGATGGACCGACATGGACCGAGACAGTTCTTGTGGAAGGAATTCCGGAGGATGAACCGACGTGGACCGAGACAGCTCTCGTGGAAGAATTTCCGGAGGACGAACCAACTTGGACCGAGACAATACTCTTGGAGGAAGTTCCGGAGGATGAAGCAGCCTGGATCAGGTCAAATTACGTGGAAGTAATTCCGGAAGATGAACCGACTTGGGAGGAGGCAGTTCTCGTAGGAGGAATCCCGGAGGCTGAATGGACTTGGACCGAGTCAAATATCGAGGGAGGAATTCCGGAGGATGAACCGACTTGGGCCGAGGCAAATCTCGTGGAGGAAAACTGGGAGGATGAACCTACCTGGACCTGCTACCTTTGTGACAATGTGTTTCCGATGACTGTCAATATCTTGGATCACGCGGTGAGTAACCGTAGTTCCGACACCATTTCTTAATCGTTGTTTTTTTTTTCTTAATTCCATTTCTTAATTCACTATTTATCATTAGCGCAGAGTTGTTTTGTAGAAAAAAGCGACTTCTATGCAGCCGCGGGGTCAGTTTTTTCATGACCAATTAGACTGCCTGTTACCTCTCTCTGTGAGAGAGTTTCCAGGCAAGACCGCCACTTTCTTGTGCAGGGTTGATTAGATTTAACACTTAAATCCTAGATGCAGTGCCTCATGGAACAGTATGAAGAATGTGAACTGTGCAATAGTTACGATTCGCTGACCGAGAAACTCGACCACGTGTAAGCTTCTCTTGACTTTTCATTGGAGAGTCTTATTTGTGCCAGGGTTAGAAGATTTATTGATCGATTGGGGTTTTCCAGGAAGACTTGCCACCTAAAAGTCGAAACCAAGGACACCAACGACAATTAGCCCTGGTCTGATGACGGATCGGATTCATCAGGGTCTTTCGTTATGTTGTTATTTTCTATTGTTGATCTGGATAAAGTTGAAGTTGTTAAAGCTCGTTTCGTGTATGTAGTAATTACCTATGGACGGCTGTTTGGGAAATCTTACAAAATCAGATGTGCAGAAACAACCACCATAACAGAGAATCCCTAGCTACAGAAATCCGTTCTTTCTTGCATTATAAATGCTACCATAATCAGGCGCTCACATGTTATTTAATAAAGTCATAGAAAGAAAATTATAGTAAAGTTGAAAGGTTTCTGTCGGTGTTCTGGAAAAAGTGGTGGCAAAGCTGCTCCGATGATAACGATGCGCTCCAAACGCCTACGGCTACAATTCAAACGCCCACACACTTGCGGCGCACTATTGGTCTGTCGCTGTCTGCACGCAGTCTTACTGTTTTTTTTTTGTATTTTTATATTGAATTTTTCGAAATGCGCACTTGGATATAATATTACATCGAGGCGGTAAGAAGCGTGCGATCTCAAATCTTTTGCGAACATGCTGTCGAAGTTTTTGACGGCTCAAGCATCCGTTCCTTTTGTACACACTACTTCCAAAAGGTAGGGCTTTTCCGGAACTCTTAATCCATGAAAGACCTGGTCCGGTTTTGGTCGCTTGCGGCAAAACATCAAAAAGTATATTTTCTCGTAAGACTTTTAGAAAACTCGTTACCAAGATGACCAATGAATAAGCTCTTATTCGACTTAAGTTTCGGCTTTATCGCCTTCTTCAGAGTTGGTCAAGAGTTTATTTATTTATCATCTTGGCTGCAGGTTCTATAAAAGTCTTACGAGATGAATTCAAAGCCAAGCTAAGATCTATTTTAAAGTCGAGCTTGGTTAGTGTATTAATGGTCAGTAGTCAGAATTGGAGGGAAGAAAGAGTCAGCGCATTTAGTATTCACAATCGCCCAATTCTTTTTGTGTTATAAATGCGAATTTTTAATGGCGTCACTGACTAGAAAATCTGGTGCAGTTGGAAGTTATCCATTGCTTAGGCTTAAGAACATGGCGGCAAAGGTGCTCCACTGATAACGGTGCGCTCCAAACACCTAATTCGAACGCCCACGCATACGCCCACTATTGGCCTGTCGCCGACTGCACGCATTCTGTTTTTTATTGTTTTTTACATTAATATTTTACAACCCACGGTATCATGAAAATAATAGTTTCCCTATATATAAATAGAGACCCCTACAATGTGTAATTCATCGTGGAGCGACAAAAGCACACGTAGATGTAATGGTACACAAATAAGCAAACTGAACTACCCTCTCAACACAACCCCTCCCCCCTCCCCCTGTGCTACGGGGTAAGGAGCCTGGAACCTCAAATTTTTCGTTTGAATGTTGTCGGAATTTCCGACCACTTGAGCACCGGTTGCTGCTCTACTACTGAAAAGGCAGGAGCCTTCGGCAACCCACGCTTCGATCAACTAGCTGGTCCTAGGTTTGGTAGTTTGCAGTGAGATATTATTCATCGTCAGTAGTCAGTAATAGAAGAGGGACCGGTCTAGCCAACGATTGCGGAAGCAGGTAAGCTAGAAATAATGCTGATTAACAATGGTCTTCCGTGGGTCAAACCCCATATACTCACTTGGCTGCTTAGTTATTGAAGCGAACCTAGCCGATAAATTGTTCTTAAATCATGATGTTGGAAGCCAACTAACGTTAAGCCCATACAGAAAGATTTCCGCGATTGTGTTAGCATATTTGGGAGCTTTTCAAATCCTGGGTCTGGTTTCTTCTCCCCGAAAACGGCGTCGCGTTCGCCGCACCCGATCGCGCGCAGTCGCGCGCTTTGAAAGGTTTAAAATCCCAGTGCAAGGATAGGGTAGCCGCCGCGTGACTTTTGCCGCTTGCCGTGGGAATTCGGGGAGAAGTTCCGGCACCCCTCAAATCCCTATTCAAAAGAAGCTGATGAGTATATGTTTAAGCAACTATGTCTATGTCGAAGCCAGATCCCGAGGAAACAGACCCGAAGCAACAACTCACCTGGACCTGCTTCTTTTGTGGCCAAACGTTGCCGTTATGTATCACTGTCTTGGAGCACGCAGTAAGTAGTCGCGTTTAATTTTTTTTAAAGGTCACACACAAGAAAATTATGGTGAAGATGGAAGATTTCTTGCGGTGTTTTAGGAGTTTCAATGCTTCGACCGTGATAACAAGACGATCCAAACGCCTATGGCCGTTCCGTACATACGCACCCCCACTATTGGTCTGCCGCTGTGTGACCGTAGTCTTACTGTCTTTTTGTTTATTTTGACTTTTCGCAATTATCCTTATTATGAGAATAATTCGTCCTTCAATATGGCATCGGATAATTCAGCGAACCTAGGTAGGATAATTCCTAAAATAGTACATCGGAAAAGAAAGCTGAGCCGGCCGCCTACCAACCGTCTACACTCCGCGTAGAGAACCTGCACTCACCTTCCCTTCGTAAAAAATGTATAATTTCGGTTACTCCGGGAACGTCCTAAGACTGTCTAATGAGCGCCCTTCAACCCTCTCGCAAATCCCCCTTCATTCCTTATGATATCTAATTTGGAATCACACTCCTCCCTAACGGGTGTGCTTCGTTCTGCTCGTACGTAACTAGGTCACGCCTCAGACGTCGCACGCGACGCATCAGCCCGCGATTCTTGACGGATGTCGCAGTTGTCGATGGGGCACACGATTTGCGTATGGTCCACGCCAGTCGGATCAAAGGGATCAACACGAACTAGTACGAATCATTCGCCCATGACACTTAGTGGTGCCGTAATGTCATCTCGACATCGCAGTGGGATGCGCCGCGCGCGTAGTGGGCGGGTGACCTATTTTCGACGGACGCGAGTAACGGACGCTCCCCCTCCCAATCAAAAAATGTGAGACGTCCGCAGCCTGCTCTCGAGACTTTTTCGTGATTTCCGTTGATATGTCTGACCACTGCAGAATTTGCTGGGAATGTTCGTTTAAATCGACTTGCAGGTCCAACTTTTGTATTTTGCTCCAAAGTAACAAGTAGTGCACATAATGCATTATCGTCAAACTTCGACTGGGAAAAGACCGGTAAAGCCAACAGTGCTAATTTACTTGCCTAGTGACTGAAACGGGCCTATCGACCTTATCGGTGCTACGGATATTGCGAGAGTTCATTAATGCTAGGCTTATACAGAAAGAATTTGGAAGTTTAAGTTAACGTTCTACAAAACTTTTATTTCGGAGCCGCTATTTATAAGAAAATGACTTGTGATCTACTTTAGCACCTTTGTCGATGAGAACAGTCGAGGACTTTCGTCCGAAGATTGATACCACTTGGAAGTGCATCTTTTGTAACGAAAAATTTCCGAGGAAGACAAAAGTGGAGGATCACGTGGTGAGTGACCGTAATTCACTCTTATTTTCGTTATTTATGCATCCAATACATATTCTTGAGCGATTATTTTCCGGTCTCATTAAACATACAACCAAGCTCTGACTGTCTCTTGTGTCTTGCTGCGAGATAGTTTCCTGCCTACTTACAATTAGGGAAGGAAATCTGGGGATAGGGTGTTACTTCGTGACCCTTGGACTTGCCTAATACTACGCAACCATTTCAAGTTATCGCTTTGCCCATTCACATGTCTGCTCCCTTCATGAAATGTCTCCCATGCACCCATCTTTTTTTCTCAGTTCTTGGGTTAACAGTCAGGAACACCTTTGCTTTATAGATTATGCCCAATATTTCTTCAAGTACTGCTTAAATTTTCAAGTAAATTTCTGTTTCTATTCGAACAGCTCGAGGTGATTTCGCTTTTCTCAGTGTAGCTTGCGATGACTGAGTGGAGGCACTTTAGATTCCGTGTAGAGCATCGGGCATAAATACATTCGTGCGATTCGAGCCGCGCGCGGCAAATTGCGCGGCGAAATTCGTGGCGATTCGAACGACTGTGGCGCCTATTATTGGGGCTAAACCTGAAATATAGTAGATTAGTATGGGCAGCTGATATACTAATCTACTCTACAATAATAGGCGCCAAAGTCGTCAAAATCGCTATGAATTTCGCCGCGCAATTTGAAGCGCGCAGTCGAATCGCACGAGTGTTCCGTCCCCCTAAAACATCAGGTATAGCTTACTCTTTTGGAACTCAGCGGATATCAAGGCCAATTTTGAAGACTCAAAATGACTTTAATGTTGTGTTGGATTGGGATTAAGTTTCACAGAACGCCTTCTTTGATACACTTCGCCCTTCACTCCTTGAAAGCGAATGAAGCCAAACTGGAAAACAAATACAGGGGCGTCCCACTAACATGGGCATAATTATGCGTCAGGTGTCTTTTCGTCCCTAACATCTTCGTATTACTTACATTATTAAATAAAAAAAGATGGCTCTACACAAGTATCGCAAGGCCACGTCCCAAAAACACATCCCGAACAAGGCTTCATGACGGTTGACGCGAAAAAACTTTTGTCCTGGTTCTAGTTCCACCTCTTAACAGCTTTACCATTTTGCGAGAACCGAGGGTGCGAATTTTCTCTCTCCCCACTGATTGCTTTACACTATGAATTTTTCCTTTATTCTTTTTTTTTTTGAGTGGGAGAATTTGAAAGCGCATAAACATAAGCTAAAACGGAAATAATGCAGAACAACTCCTTAGAGTGGATTATTGATTCACTACTAACTTAATTCCGGTATGGGTTAGGTGTTCAAGGGTAGCGCTATTCCTCCTCGAATTCCCGGGTGCGCTCCGTTGCGCGCGTCCGTCGACACTGGGTCCACAGCCGTCGCAGTTGTCAGCACGCGATTCTTGACAGGCGTCGCAGTTGTCAGTGGGGCATACGATTAGCGCTTGGTCCACGGCAGTCTGCCTAAAGAGAAGATAACACGCACTAGGGCAAATCATTGGTAATAACTTCCACGTACGGCTTTCTATGAACCTCGGCATAATTGTTCTGTTACTGAGTTGTTTTCTTTAACTCTTCACGAGGTTGGTATTCAAGCTTTATTACCGTGGAGGTCGTGGCACAGGAACCGCAATTATGCGCGCGTAAAACCCTCGAAGCATTTTG
>UZAF01019817.1:0-21544 GCA_900617895.1 Haemonchus placei | reverse complement strand
AGGAAATCAAGTAGATCATTTCTAGAAAAAACCCGAACTCAATAGTCAAACACTTTCGGGAGAAAAAAAACCGCGAAAAAATCCGCAATAATTATGCATCAACCTAATATTAATCAGTTAGAAATGTCCCCCCCCCCCTTTAAGTGTAGAAATGTAGAGGAATGTAAGATAGAGCTGGGTTATCCATATCATTGCCTTTATCGTAATTATAAACTTTTGCGGACGGACACACCGACATACCGACATACCGACAAACATCCAGACCGACAAACCGACACACCAAGTTTCTGCTTTATAAATAAGAGAGTAATATGGAGGCGGATGTGACCTAGCGTCTGGTGGCGCCCTACCCCGAATACGATATACCGGCTAGATACTCGTCCAGCCGAACCGAGCTTACCTCCAAGATCGGCTAACTGCTATCAGCTCTGGAAGTTTAAAAACATTAGGTTCACATCGACTGAGCACCTTCAGTCATTGTATAGGGCACATCCGCTTTCACTATGTCTCGTCACTTCTAAAATAGTTGTACGAGTTCAAATTTTTGTGGAAGAAAAAAACTGACGGGGAAGTTGGCCATTATGTAGCCGAATACCCAGTTGCATTACTTTTTCGGGTAAAGTAGCGCAGCCTCAATGGGACACATTTAAAGAAATAAAAAAGTCAACCATTTTCTTCTTTCTTTGGACATTCATACATATTTCACCAGCTTTTACAAAAGTAAACTACTGAGATCTTATGCTCCCTGCCACAGATTTGTGTACGATTCGCTAATCATCGCAAAACAGCCATATAGTATGGCACATTCTTTTAGTCGAAATTTAGAAAAGCACTCTGATTGTGAGACGGGTGACCACGCCGTTTATGAAATATCGGTGATTCACAAGCCGATGACGAGCGACTTCTTCAACTATTGAATCTATGTAGCAGAAATAGATGTCATAAGAACTGTCATCACAATTGCGTGCTCAGATTCATGCCCAAGTATGTCAATAGACAGAATTGGAAGAATTTGACAGTAACTGTGATTCATCCCTATTAACACAAGAAGGCAAAGAGAATTGAAGCTCTGTAATACTCGTGTAATCAACGATTTATGCAGTTTTTTTCCGAGGGCCGCCATGGCTCGTCACGTTTTCTCTAATCGTTCTCTCAAAGCCAGGGGGTCCATTTTCCCAGGTGTATGTCATCGTCGATGTTCGTGAAAGGCCCATACGTAGTGACGTCTTGCAGTTGGAAAGACCGGCTTGGATGAAAGAGGTGATAAGGTCGATTATGGTTCTGTTGATGGGTTAGGTTGAGGCTTGACCTGGCTGTACCTTCCCTCTTCATAGGCATCTCGTCCCGATTTGTCGAGACGGTCATTGCGGTTGACAACCACATCCTTCAGGTGAATCTGAGCGCTGTTGGTGTACGGGCATTTATGGCTTCGTTAATCATCGTTGTCGACAAAGACATCCACCTATGCGGACACACGTGCATTGAACTGGTTCAACTCCGTTACCGTGAATTTCTCAGCGCAGGATCTTGGAAAGGCAGTCTGGGAGAATCGGTCGTCGTAAACCTAGCGCTTCGTTAACCCAGTTGCCAGTCATAAATCCACTTTCAATATCATTCGGCCAGTTGCAATGATAACTGTAGTCCGATTTCTTCGTTCGTAGCTAGATGACCTTCAACGCAGGGGACTTGTCAACAACTATTATTACCATGGTATTTACAACGATTATATCGACAAAAGTACAGCTGGAAGCATTTCGCTTTCAATTTTCAACACGATCAATGGACCATTGAGGATTTCAATGAGTCCCCTCCCTATTCACTTGCTTTTTAGACGGCACCTGCCACACGATAACGGCATCGTCGTCTATTCTCATTGCCTTACTCATACTGCTCTGCAAGGCATAGAGTAGGGCCACTATCAGTCCCTTAATTCACATTGAAGACCGCTTGAAATTCCTCATCTCAGCCACATATCATCTCATAAAAATCCAGAGGAATCCAGCTGCTTGTTTTCTGAGCAATCGAGTGTTTTGTCTGTCAAACGCTGGGGTAACGTTTTTTGGCAAATTCTTTTGCACCGATTCATTCCACAGCTTTTCGCCTTTCTTTAAGGTGCAAATACAATCGCAAGGATCGTAATTATTTACGTTTCCTTTACAGGAGTCATATTTTTATATACTGTACTTAATGAGTGCACTACCCTGGACATTCTCTTTTCCTAGTTGCCTACGGTAAGGGTGCAGGTGAACTTGAGGGCAGTTTGGGTGGGGTCCTGGTAATGAAGAAGGTATGTAAGTGCTCTGTGTGTGTCTGGACGGGGCGCCACTTCGATCCAAGATCAGATGTTTCACCCATACCTAGGATATTTTGCATAATCGTATGTGGCAATTGCGGCGGCTATTGTGATATGTTATTATTCCACTCGAATAACTGTTTGTTATGTGATATATTTGATTATTGTTAGTCAGCACGGTTAGTCAGGATCCGAAAGACGAGGAGCAGCAAGTTTTTTGATGGAGAAGCTTTTCCAATTATACGGTCTCTGAGGATTCACAACCTGTGATTATGATGGCGAACATTCCTTTGGTTGAAATCCGTCTCAAACGCTGTCGATTCTACTTTCCGGAGTTACGGTCGGAATCGGACACTTTGATCCAAGCACAGGCTCGCATCAAGTTTGCCAGAACCTCTCGTCATTTGGACAGAGAAGGCAATGAATGGGAGACGAGCAATTGAATCGGTCTTCTGTAACCGATTCGCCGCACGCGGCTGTCGCGAGCCAGTTGCCTCGCTATTGCAGTTCAGATGGCGCGATTTTACTGTTACTTCTTGTTCCTGTATTCCTTACTCTCTGCGCTGCTTCTGCTTCATTCTGTTGATTTCCTTCGAGTGCGACGTCGCTCTCGCCGCGAAGCGACAATGTCGAGTTAACTGCACCGCACCCGCAATGGTGATGAGTGCGATGTACGCGCGTTCAGTCGCAAAGCGTACGGCTAGTGACATCTTTATGTGGCACATGTGTTGTAGTGAGAAATGCGCTACATAATGATTGTGGACATTTGGCGATAGTGCATGTTCAAGTAAATGGCCGGTAAGGTTATGTATTTTATGGTATGGCTGATGGTAATGACCTTTCAGTAAGAGGAAAACGTCGCGTATTTCTACCGTGAGCTGAACCCAATTGGCGTAATGTGTATCAGACGCAGTATGACGCAAAGAAATTGCAGTGATTGACAGATTCGGGCATTCTGGGACGCGCCATGACGTCGGTTTTCATTGATGGAGCACTACCCTAGTAGTACATTAAAGTTGGATCTGTGCTCATCCAGACAGAGTAATACTCCGTTAGATGGCGTACAGACAAAGCAAACCTGAGCAACATAAGCATGGCGCATCCTGAGAGAGCTCGGATGTTAGAACTCCGTCGAAGGTGTGTACCTCAAAAACCTTATTGCTAGAGGACAGGGTCCACCTGAAATAAAAGGGACTCAACTGCAGGCTATGAGTGTGCCTGATAAATGAATAGGGCATGAGTTTTAACGCAGAATTCGTCGTCTATCAATGCGTTCTTATCTGGGAGCTCTACTCTTATCTGGGAGCTCTACCCTATCCTCGAAGATACATTGGAAGGGGAAGAATTCCAGTGTAGTTGAAGTAAGGTAATTTTCTTGACAGATCCGAATGTAGCGCAATGAGAACACGGTAATAATTGTTTGCAGGTGCGTGGTCATGGCCATGTCTCCTTCAGCGAACCGTGTCGTATGCGGTACGATAACCTCATCCACAACATCAACCTGTGACCGTTGCCCATTCTTGGAAAGCCAGTTTATTCTTTTCACCTGAAGGCTTTATTCATCTTCCCCTACATTTACCACCGTATGATCCTTTTGAGGGCAGTGGTGACCCTACAGTTGGAAGGGCCTTTGCTAGCCATGCATTCCCTAAAAAGTTTCTTGTATGGGCAGCTAAAACGGTGGGATTTAAGGGCTGCTATTCCAATCATTCCAAGAGTCCAACGTGGACTCGAATGTTTTTCAATTCTGATAGAAACCGAATGTATGGCTCATCCTCAATGGATCAATGGACTCGTTATCTGTCGTTCTCTTCAATTTTGTTCACGTGAGAGGGGCATGCCATATCTGTTCGAATGAATACGTGATAATACAGTGTCCAGTTCAAAGTTGATACAATACAGTCCACGTTCTTTAGGAATTTTTGTCTCCTAAGCTGTCTTATCTTCAGTAGGTCGTGCATTTTTAGTGAATTGCTTTACTATCAGGCAACAATGCATTTTTTCCGATCACAGCAGTACAACGACATTCCCGTCAGAATGAATGGAATTCTTCTAAAAGTGATGTTTTTTGGTAATCTGGAACGTTTCCGATGTCATTTGATTTCTTCAAGAAACACGGAACGACGAATAAACGTTGGTAAGAGCACTTCACGCGAGAGTCCCATAAATCGTCGGTATAAATCAACTTGAATCGAATTGAAAATGTGTTTGAATCGCAGTTTGCGCATCCTGGTCACGGTCATTGTAGGAGGTTATTTCTTGCTGTGGACCCGGTACTACAAGTGTTCTCGTAGTTTCGTATGCTGGTTTGCGAACTAGCTCAAAGCCGTCGTCAGGGAGGTTCAACCAGTCGTCTCTCTCGTGGACTCTCATCCAGAATCAGGTGGCTTCTGAATGTTTTTGTGACTGACGCAATTTATTCTTTTCGGTTCCAGTCTAGCCTCAAATCAGAGTTTTTAGGCCCGGAAACGAAGCGTGCACCGGCATTCATCTCCGGGGGACATTAAGGTTTCGATTGAACTTGCAAAGACCCCATCGGATATTAGATTCTTGGACTATACCCATAGAGTTTGTGCTGATACCATTGTCCCACCTTTGTCTTTAGAAGTAGTTAGAAAAAGAACTACTAGCATTGCATTTCTTCCGATGGAAGTATACCACAGCAACGAGCTTCTCCGAAAGTTTCCGAAGAAGTATGGAAGGAAGGGTTCCCGATTTCCCAACTCAATTCTGTGAATTATGTGTTCTGTGGTAGTTGCCGCTTTCAAGAGATTGTGCGTAGTTTTCTGTGTCAACTAAAAGCTAATTGACCGTTTCTTTGTCCATCCCACAACAGTTCCTACTTTCTCACTAATTTGTTTCCACTTGTGAGCTGGTTTTGCTGTCATATTTTTCTCCTGTAGACCTCTCCCTCCTATTCCTTCAAAGGTTTGTCAAGTATTGTGGAGCCCAATGACTAAAAGTCATTTTTCGTTCACATAACAGCTAGAACAACCTCTTGTGAGGCGATATTTACCTTTATGAGTCAGTCCAACAAAACCTTTTCGAGAATACTGCAATGAACCGGCAGAACAATGGTTGTTCACCTTTCTCCTGCTGGTCTTGAAGGCTTTTAGTAACCAGTCGTTTGGGATATCCCGGCCTGAGCTGCTCATCGTGTGACCCTTGTATTATAGTTTGGCTCCTTCGGCTGGTTACCAGAACGGTTCGGCAGTAAAAAGCCCATATTCATGAGGAGATAGACCTGGCTCAAATGAGGCTCAAAAAACTTTCCACTGATCTTGCTCCTTACCAGGTGGTTCGTGCTGATGGTTAGGCCTGGAGAAGCAATCCACACATACGTTGCTTCCATGGTTTTTAAAAATTTGCATGCAAATCCATTTTGAACAGTGCCATGTTTTTAGAATTCGTTCCCGTTTTGGAGACTGCACGTCTCGCTTGCCCAAATAACTCGGCTTTCATGGAAAAGGTTTTCGATATAACGATAACAGGTCAAAGTGGACGTTTTTGTACAAATTCTCAAGAGTGTTGGCGGTTTATCAGTTGTGAGCCGATTCCGTATTGTCAGTCTATTTTTGGGCATCGTACTTTACACCGGTCTCACTGTTGCACTTACTTTTCTTGAGCAGTTTTTTAGTATTTATCGGTAGCATTCTAAGAGTGTATTTCTTGCTTCTTTGCACTGAACAATTACCCTTAATCAGAATTCTATCGGGAAATTCAAAGTGGTCATGAACGGCGTGAATTTCCCCTGATAGCACGGCGACGGAATGTCTGGAATTTCACAAGCGCCTCTGATTAGGGGAGGAGTCAGGTCATAAATGGCATGGATGGATTGTCGTTCTATAGGCTTACCATAGCTTAATTAAGTACGTAATATTTAATGCTGAGGACTGAGTTGAATCAGTCCCAACCCAAAAGTATGATGGCTACAAGCTAATCGACGACGTTGTGACATTGGTAAAGCAGTATAATTGTAATAGTATGTGGCCTACTGAGCCATCAGTGACTATTTAAGCTCACGGTTCTTAGGTGATGACTGAGTGTTCCTGAGACCGTGTTCCGGGGATGATTAACAATCAAGGTAATTAGTTAATCGTAGTTATCAACAGAATAAGAACATAATCCTCTAAACCCACTAAACTGATTACTTTTTACCTCTTGTGAAGTTCATTGTAGAGTAGCTCGGGATCTTCAGTAGCTACAATAAATTTTCGTGAGCTTTTCAATTTAAGAGTAAGCTTTGTGGCGAGCATAGTACAGTTCGTCTTGTGTTTAGTTTTCTTTCGATTCACTTCTCTTGCTGGGCTCATCTGAGAAGTTTGAACAGCTCATTTTCATCTACTCCCCTTTATTCCATGTTGCTTTGGTCTAGAAACGTTGTAGCAGATACTCTTGCTCCATAAGAACTATTCTCACCCCTAGTCTGTTGGGCCTTTTGTGTTTGCAGTGCTTCTAAGGTAATGCATGGGGATGGCACTGGAAGGGATATGGCCCTGAACTGTAGACGACAAGGCTGCTGCAAGCCTCAGTACGGATTCACTGTCAAAGCCTTCAGTTTCTGCTGTTGATTCTATCTAGTAAAGGCTCGAACGATTTTCCGCTGACCTTGCTCCTAACAGGCTACGAATTAGCTGGTTCATGCTGATGGTTAGGTCTGGAGGAGCAATGCACACACACGTTGCTTCATAGTTTTTAAAGATTTGCCTGCAGATCCATTTGGAACAGTGCCTTTTTTTGAAATTCTTCCCTGTTTTGGAGACTAAACGTCTCGCCTGCCAAAATAACTTGACTTTCATGGAAAAGGTTTTTTGATAGAATGATAACAGGCCAGTGTAGACGTTTTTATATGAATTCTTAAGAGTATTTAATAAAGGGGTGTAGCGGATGTGAAATTACAACGTTTGCATTTGAACCTGATACATGGGAATCTATGTTTTCGTGTTTTCTGTATGGTCTCGGTGAATATCACGACGTGCTCTTCGTCGTCGTTCATTCATCCGTTGATTGCAACGGGCGTAGGAATGCGGATCGTTGTGTTGCAAAAACGTCTAATCCGTCTGGCTAGATTTGTTTGGAGAGCAGACAGAAAGGTTGAATCTTCACGGATACCATGAGTTATTGTGTTGATCTTCAGCAGTAGGCCCTCTCCAACCCTTTGGTATAGGAGGATTGTCTGGCAGGAACAGGTTCACATTGAAACACGGAATGAATCGAATGTTCGGTTTTTTCGAGACTTTTCATGCTATGATTTTTCCACCCACTCCGTTCAACCTCTTACGTGATGACTAATGCCTAAAGTCAACATGACTGCCATCCTTTCTGTTTTTCCAATTTCTCTTCACAGCAACCACAACGAACGGCGGCAATGAGTACGCTGGAGAGTTTACTCGTTTCNAGCTACGACCAAAGAGGCGTAGTTCAACAGTGACACATACAGGTACGATGTGCGTGGTGCTATCAATCTTGTTCAATGCACTCCATGCATTCACAACCCGCTTAGAGTCATAAAATAGGTTAATGAACTACTTTTACTGATCTGTGGGATTACTTCTACATCCAAATTAGCAATTCTTTTCAGCTCTAAAGACCAGAAACTATTTTGCGGCTGTTTGGCTTGTGGCATGGGAGCTATTGGCCGGAAGAGCTCTTCACCCATGCCTCAGTCTTGGGCGACACCCGTTCACTTCCTGATCATACGAATATGATCCCTAGCTGAAATGCTTGGGGATCGTTATTCTCGCTAGGAGAATATTTCCTGAGTAGTAGATTCGCAAGTTTCGCTGAAGTCGTGGAGCAAGACGACTTTTTGCCAGGCTGTTTTCATTAATTTAATTTGCTAGTTAGCCGGAACCTAGAGAAGTTCCACCATAGAAATTGATGATTGATAATTAAAGTGTTGCTGTCAAATGTTTTGTGACACCTTTCAAACTTCCTTCAACATTTTTTATTTCTCATTAGTCAAAATGAGAAATGGAGATATAATCGAAACCAGTTTTCTGACTAAGTTTTGATCAACACTGATAAATTTCCATTAATTTCCAAAGCGTCTCTCAACTACTTAAGGTCTATTTATTGCTGAATCAATTATGGTCTGAACTCATCATGCTTTTGACCAGCTGATTACCTTATTACCTGATTGCTATCGCGCCACGGCGATCTCATTGCGCGCGCAACTGCTATCAATCAGTCTGACGGCGTTCGTGTGAATGTTGTCATCGGTTGGCGGTGGTTGGGTTCAGTTTTGCGATAATTTTATTCTGAAAGCTGAAACTGGCGCCTAGGTAGAGCTTGGATTACCAATTCTAATGAAAATCAAACAGTATGATCTGTCATCGAATGTATGGCGAATTCCGACCGATCAGCACGGTCCTGTATTCGCCATTAACTTGTCTTTCTGGAATCCTTACAAATTCTTATTTATCGCCCAAGACTGAGGTGCCAAGGAACTAATTTGGAAAGTTCCTAGGCTTTGTAGCTAAGCCGTGTACTTTCTTGGAATAAGATAAAAGCTGCCTTTTTTGAATTTACATTTGAATTCTGAATCGGTTATGGAAAATACCGTAAAAACACCTTCTGGAACCCTGATTCTCCTCTGTGGTGGACTTTCATGAATCCCGTTCCGCTTCGGGAACTGTTTACTCATTCAGTACTGTAATTTTTCTTGCCATGCATCAATTATGATTATTCCCCTGTAAGGAAGGTGGCAGGGCGCAATGAAAGGTCCCATTTCTGCTCTCTCTAGTTTCGGGAGGGCTTACTGTGGTTTATTTCGTCGGTCATTTCTCCTGACCACCCACCTGTATACCTGCGAGGTATGGGCGGGACATTGCAGACATTTCGCTAACGGATGAGATCTCTCCATTTCATCGATGTCTCCCAAATCTTGAACCGTTCTCGAACAATATCCATCAATTATTTAATTCTTCATCTTTTCCCGTGAATCCGTAGTATTTTATTGATTAGCTGCTGGAACTTACTGGTATTTCTCCTATTGATGCCATGTTCTCTGTTCTTTTTCTCTAATCATTTTTATTTTCTTGTACGTATTCACTGGTACCAAAACGACCAGTTATTGCTCGCCAATCTTGGCTATTTTGGCAATTCCGTCTAGCTGGACAACGTGCCTCTTTCTGGTGTTGCTATAAGAAGCAACCGACGAAATAATCACTGACCTCTGATTCAAATGAAATGGAGGTCAATGTTTATTTACGATCCCAGTTTTGTTGTTCTGCTGTCTGTACTCTGAAGAACCGAATCTTTATTTTCTTTTTTTAATAGCGAGGTTTTTTGGCGAGTCCAGCAAAGAAAGATGAGATTCAGGAAGTAGCTTGCTATCAGAAGTCGTTGCTGCCATTTGAGGATGTTGTGTGAGCTCGTCCACTTTCGTTTAGGATCTGAAAAATGTTTCCAGAGAAGTTTTAGGAGTATCCCAGGATTAACAGTGTCTTTTCAGAATTTGCTGACCCATACTATCCAAGGGTGAGGGAGAGGTTTCAAAGTTAGGTGAGTGGATGCTAGCTGTGGGTGAAGTGACTTTTACGACTTCCGATATAAGATGACTTCAAGTTGATGAGAAAGTCTGTCGTCACAAATATATATGTAAATAAATAAAATGAATATAAATAAAAAGAATCAACCTTGAAATCTTAGATACACATCATCCGTGTCTACCACTTGTCCACAATGTTTTCTTAGCTTGTCAATCCTCTTCTTCAGAATGAGAGGGCTGGAATTTCATATAACAGTGTTGACGGCATTCTTGACTGTACTCTCAGGTTTTCTTTCAAACAAGCTCTAGAGCTGAGGCTGACTGGTCATCCCTAAACTCGATGCTTCGCCGCTCCGTGCGACGTCGTACTTTGGTTCTTCCGATTTCTTGCCCTTCATTCTCCGCAATCAGCTTCTGGGGGGATCAAAGTCAAAGGAGAATTATGGACTCAGGGTGGCAACAGCTTTTTTAAGCTGTTGTCCCTTTAGACTACTTAACCCATCGGTGGTTGTTGAGACCAGTGGTACATAGTTCCAATCTCCGGAAATAACAAACCTTTGGCTTGATCAGAAAGTACTGGCGGTGAACCTTCCAACCATCTTAATGGATCGCGAATTAGCCGAGCAGCTGTTCAGAGGAATAGGAGCTTTATGTTTGCCATATTCGAATTCTTCCCTTTCAAGTCTGTGTTTGAGAGGGGCGACCAAGACCAGTACATGGCTGGACTACCTTTCCTGTGTGCTCACAAAATCATTCAAGCGCTTTGTTATGTGTTTTCTTTAGACCCGAATCGCAGAGGTGATTGATCATCTCAGAACGCGCCAAGTATTCGCCTCCTATCAGGAATTTTGAAGGAAACTGGATGTGTCTGAGAACGTTGTAGTACGTAGCTAGTCTACGCCAACGGATATTCACTTTTGTTTTTATTCCTATGTACACGACATGGTTGCTACTAGTTAGCTGTGAAATAGCTTCGTTGCTACGACGGTGTAATGAATCGAACTGCATAGTGCGTAGTTTCAAAACATCGCCTCCCATCATTGCGCTACACTTGTTTTCTGTTTTCCAATGAATCCCTCATCTGAATATTCAGACTTCGTGATTTTTTTCAATTCTCAAAGAATCGTCACTGATAAGCTAGTCATAGTTGAGGATTACCGCCCCTATGTGGGGTGTGGGATGGTCAGTCAAAGAATTCAACCTCCTACTATCCTGTTCCCCACCTATTCGCGGCCGTTGCCTCCATCGCGGGACCTTCTTTGCAGGATTCTTGTATTCCTGAAGATCAGCTGCCATCTGGGTTAAGCCTACTGATTAGAATATTTTTTAGTCTGTAAGGTAAGCGTGTATGTGGGAATTCAAGAATCCTACCCAGGCATTCGATTGTCATGGATAAGTGGGCGATTATCTGTATACTATGTGTGTGTGTCTATTGATGCTATGCGGGTTTGCGATTTTAATGACGGTCGTAGTATACGACGATTGACCGAGATACGCGCAAGATTTCGAGAATATCTTTGGTTGGCCGATCGACGAGAAAGGTGTGGACAGCTGGGGGAACAGGGTATTCGGAGGTCGAATTTTCGGATTGATTATCCTACACCTCAACATGCAGCAGGGAGCTCACAGTTTTGGCCAGAAGCTCAAAAAACGTCCATGTCTCGAGTAATATCAATGACGATTCTCTTGTGACAGAGATAGATTGAGAACTCCCAATTCAAAAGAACAGCCCAGGAGCTTCTTTAGGCTCCAAATGAGTTTGAGAACACAACAACCTTTGTGTAAATGCACACTTATCATGGCCTTATACATGGATCGTTCCTAACTGTTGCGTTCGCCTCGCTTTTTCGAAAGGGAAATGCTAGGTTGGTGAAACGTCTGAAACACGTTTCCATACAATGCTGCTAAAGGAACTCAGGGCTTTGCTCAATCCCTATCTCTTTTGGAATGCGCCCTCACATTCGTCATCCATCCAAAATCGTAGTGGGTTGAGTGCATGTGAGTCGCTAACTGGAGAATTTGGTGGCCAGCTGATGCACAAGTCAGTGCCTTCATCCTTGCGATCGCCTTCTGTACCAACTAGCTAGTCCCGAAGGTTTGAAAGATCTGGCTGTTCTAGGCAGGTATCCATCCAGGCTTTGACCCTGAAATGGGTCACATCATTTGGCACTACCTTACCTCTAGCAAAGCTTACTTTGAGAAATATCATGTTGGGAAAATGTAATGAACACCGATATGAATCCAAAATTGTTTACGAACTGAAGAACTCACTTATTTTGGTCCTTCTAAACGCGTTTTTTTATGACTCTTATGTTATGATTCCTCCGAGTCCGGTGGAGTCAAAAGCAACTCACTGCTGAGATTGATAAATATAGGAGTTGGGTAATCGCTCAATCCGTCTCTCTCTTTCACTTTGTTTTCATACGCAGTCGCCTATGTCTTTGTTCAAATTGGCCTTGGAGCTTTCTCCGTTTGAACAGAGTTTGCCTTCGTTTCATGGTTCTATGAACTCCTCTCTGCATACGTCTTTCCACTAAGCTACATTGGAAGGTCATGGAGCTCAACAACGAGGAACATGGATTCGTTTGGATAGGAACCCATTCCTATTTTTGTTTTCATCGTTCTCTCTCAGATTTCATTCGTTGAGCAATCCTTACGTGAGCCCATATATGTCCCTTCAGGCCACTTCTTGGATCCTTGAAAACAGTCCACATCAGCTTTCTCAATTTGTGATATATAGTTAGAGTCGTAAATTGTCCCATTAGAAATCGTAAAAATAATATTCCAATACCTCTGGGAGGCTACCTGCTTGTATAAGATTGCTGAATCGGTTACAGATAAGGATATCTTTTTTAACGTCGAGAAGGACGTGCCTGTTTAGTTCAATACATCTTTAGCTAGGACATCATTCTTCCTTTCTCTTTGACATACTTTATTTTCAATTAAGACTTTCAAAAGTGTCCATGATGGTAGATAGACGAAGCTTGTCCTTTTTATAATAAGCCATTATTCAAAATTTTTCTCATTGAGTGCAATTTGGTTGCCCATGTTTCCCTGAGCATAAGTCTAGGAACGTTTTGTATAAGTTTCTGAATGATTCTTTCAACTGGAGGTATCTTCCACGGATTCGCTTTTTTTTGAACGTTCAAAACCGCCGGTATCTTCTCACGTTTGTGCTATTTTATTTTGATATTACAAATTTTACAGCACATCTTCAACACTTTCAGCGTAGAATAATAAAAATGAGTCAGCTATATAGTAGATAAAAATGTATGTAATAATTCATAAGTGTATGTTGTTGTGTGCTCCACTTCCATACATGGGGAATCCCGTCTCGATGCCAGATTAAGCTTCCCGTCCCTCGTGGGTCGGTAAAACGGTGCCCCGTCCCTCGTGGGACGGTAAAATGGGCCAGACTCGAGGAAAACCGACCTGTTCATTGGCTGCCCACCGCAATTCACTGTTTAGAAAATAAGCGCATTCGAATCACCTCCATGTTCTCAATGAAAGTCGAATGCGGGGTGCATCCCAGAAACGGGCTTAAATTACCGATTACAAGATTGGTATCTCATAGATCTCCTAGAGTACCGGAGAGCTTATACCGTATGCCTATATGCTGAATACTGTCCCGTTCTTAAAATATCTGCTTGTTTTTGGTTTCTATGTGCATAGCGTGGGCCTTTTTTTTNNTTTTTTTTTGTTTGTTACTGTTCTATTTTCCTTGGGCGGAGGTGGCGCAGTGGCAACTAGCCCACTTTGATACACGCGTGGCCACGTTCGAATCCCGGATCGATATTCGCCTAAGCTAGTAAGGCTTCCATTGTTCCGGGGTCGTTTAATTGGTGCCAAGCTCCTCTGGGAGGATAAAAGCACTGCCTTATACATCGGCTGACCACCGCAAATCATTGTATAGGCCACATACGCATTCAATACGTTCCTACGATTCCGAGTGGAATGGTACCCTGGAATGCCAGGATGTTGAGACAATACTTGAGAATGCTCAAGATCAGGAATTTATCGGGAAACACAGTGTGTGCTGTGTTGAACCGAAACTTCGGCCACGAACACTTATGGGAACACCTACGGAAGCGGCCAGAAACATTTCGTTTCGTTTAGCAAAAGCGATAAATTATAGTTTCAATGGGATTCCTGGGAACAACCACCATTTCCACTCCGAGTAAAGGCAGAGGAGTGAGGTTGACACTTCATTTTTTCGGAGAGTGCAGGGTCTCACATACAGCTTAGTACCTGAAATCGTGATCCCTCAGACCTTGCTCAGGATGTTAGGACAATACTTCTCTCACTTTTATCTTTCCCTTGATACTGCGTTCCGTCTGCTTTCTTTTGCATCTAATGTTTCGCTGTCGTTTTATTGCCCGTATTTAAAGGCCCCTTTGAAAAATGCTTGTAGATGGCATTCCAATAATATGAAATCGGAAGTTATGGCGTTATCGATTTCCAAAATCACACATATTCACAATATGCTGAATAGTCGATGAGCTGTTTGATGTTTTGAATGAAATGCATGAAATAGTATCAAAGTGCCATGGCACTGGATGCCACTGAATGGTCGGTTTTTCTCNGTCATCTTTGAAAACTGGGATTCAGAGGGGGTCTATAACCAGTAGCCTTTCAATTTTGTTCTCTAACTGTGCACACTTGACCACTGGAAATGCGAGAAAACCAGCAAAAGCATAAAATTATAGTTGCAGTGGGATACCTAGGAACAATCACCATTTTATGTATATGCGTTTTGGTTGCTTACCTCACGTAGACTTGTCTACGCTTTCAATAAATAAATAATAAATAAATTTCCACTTTGAGTAAAGGCAGACGACTGAGTTGCCACTTCATATTTCGGAGAGGGCGGGGTCTCACATACAGCTTGGTATCTGAAAATAATTTTTTCGGATTATCGCTCGACTCTTCTGACTTCTTATATGATCGTGCACACCGGCCTATAACTCTCCTAATTGAAAGGATAACAATGGTGTCTTGTTTGGAGCTTGAATTACGTTTGTATTCGGACGAAAACAGCCGATTTACACCCTTCTCGAGCCTTGGCGAATTGGTACGTTATGGTTACTTTCATAGTTTTTACTGGCCAGGTAGGGCATCGTTTCGGTGTCGGCTGAAGCAAAAAAGGTGAAATACAAAGGAGAGGGTTAAAATTCAGACAAGTAAAGTCACTCTAAGGGGAAAACGAAAGCGGTCAGAGAAGTCATAATTAGGATTGATGCAATGTAAGGAGCCTCGATAACCTTAATCATATTTGAAGCCATCATATTCATCGTTTTCTGCTTTACTGTTACCAGTACCATGAACGTCTTCAGTAGAAGTTCCTCAGTGGGGATGCTCAAGATCAGGAATTTATCGAGAAACACAGTCTGTGCTGTGTTGAACCGAAACTTCCTCCACGAACACTTATGGGAACACCTACGGAAGCGGTCAGAAACATTTCGTTTCGTTTCATTTAAACCAATGTGTTTGATGATTCGATAAAATTTGCCTATTTATGACATGTGAGACGGAAAGAGTTATGGAATTTTAAATGTCATGGCGATTTTGTTTATTTTTGAGTCATTCCTTTTTAGAAATGGAGCCGCCCTTAAACCCATCAAATTTTTTCATCAAACTCCCCTCGATATGAGCCATACAATTTTGAACGCCTTTGTAGTTTCGGAAAACAAGAAATGTGAAGTTTTGGTATTCTGTAAGAGAGGCAGGTGGCGATAGGGGCCACACAGAGTGACTGTTCCCTTAATATTGAAAGAGCTAACTGCATCCAAATGATAACAATAATATTACTGATAACAAACACAAAATTTTAATTGTAATATTAAATATGACTTTTTTGCATACTGCGAAATCCCATCAGATTACTTTCCGTTGTGGGTTCAAGATTTTGTTAAGGGCGAACGTTTTGCTTATGATTCAGCATCCATTTAGTGGCAACCATAAGGTTTTGAGCCTCGATATTCACGGAATTCGTCACGTATTTCACTTCCAAAAAATTCGCAGAAGAGTTCGTATGGTCGTAAAGGGATGTTCACTGACGGTAGTACATAATTCGTGGAGGTACTCTCTAAAATAAAGCAGAATTGATGCTGGAATTGAGAAATCGGTGCAGTCCTAAAAAGTTCAAGGGATTCTGCTCTAAGCTGTTCGTGCACTGCTAAACTGCTCTGAACCAAACTATCTTAGAACAGTCAAGTATAAAGCATAAAGCCGTTGGGTGGTTTTTTCGGTATGCATCCTGAATTCGATTTCCTTTCAAAATCGTAGTGGCGAATCGAATGCCTTTGGCACATACACTGACTTATAGTGGTCAGTCCCTATGGAAGTCGGTGCTTTCATCCTCCCAAACGGGTCTGATCCCATTTGGCCCACTCCGGCAAAATTGAAAAGTTGGACTTGCTTGGGCGGGTATCGATCCGGTATTGGAACCATGGACCATGGTGTGTGAAAGTGCGTCACATGCCTTTAGACCATCTCTTTCGAAGTTTTTTTTTTAGCAAGGCCTTTGAAGTCAAAGAGAAACTTTTGATAACATTCAATCTTCCTTTCCTTGAATTCAATTTTTTCTCTTTGACTTATCAGCTTTTCATCCACCTTTCTGTCCCCCCATAGTGACCACTGAAACTCAATGGAAGCGACAAAAAGCCGCTTTGAGGTTCCACGTAGACCTTACTCTGTTCAATTTGACAATGAGAATTAGGCCCACATTAGAGGCAAATGGAATATTGTGATCCCATCCTCGCTAATCTTATTTGATCGTTTAAGACGATTAGCCCGAACTTGCACCTGAGTCATGAAGATGGACAAGTCCAGTAGCCGATATTGAACTCCCTCTTGAGGGGGAAATGGTTTTCGTTTGCCATTTGGGTTGAACTAATCCATTCTTTCGACTAGCTAGTTTACACATGTTCTTAAATGCAGGTGAAATGACTTTTTACTCACCGAACTCAGAGCTCGAACCTATCTGAGAAGCGGCGCTGAAGGAGGTGGAGATTGGAGATTGTACAACAATAGTCAGAATGAGAAATCCCCGATGTACGAGGTTCTAGCGATGAGAACCCCCTTGTAACTAGTTGAAGGTCGATTTGAGCTTGGTCCATTGTGCCTACGAACGTGATCTAACGTTGGAATGCCAGAAGACATCTATGTGTATTTCTTCCCAAATTTACCTTTGGCACTGTTAAACACTTCTGAAACTTATTCTGCAGAACATTGATCAATAGTTTTTTCTGTTCAGTTTTTCAACGATGAATCACTCTTCACGCTCACTCCTATTTTCGATCCCCATCTGAATTATCATATCAGCTGCTTTTGATTAAAGAAGTGGTGCTTAATGTGTCTTTGGTTTCTTGGTTCCATCTATCACATTCCANGGGGGGGGGGCTACTAATGACGGTGCCTGGGAAGCAGGAGTGCGGGTACGAGTCCCTTCCGAGGCCGAAGTTTTGCCCATAACTCGCCAACCTCGTGAGGCTTTCGGATTGGGTACTGCGGCGATATAACAACAGGTAACAAAACATCAAATTAATGAGAGTTTAGGGGAATCTGTATAGAGTGAGGAAGCGGATTTAAGCTGTCCTTACCTATTCTAAGGGCACATGATTCATCACTCTGTTGTATGTGGTCCTCCCTAGTGTTGCCTGAGTTGGGTGTTTATATCCCAACTGCGGAACTGCATCGCAAAATTCAACTTCAGATTGCCACTGTGTTAATCTGAACCTCACCAAATCTATGATCCATACGACATCACAAATTAAAATCCAAGACATCATCTTCGCAGATGTCTGTTTCCTATTGCATTCTATGATGAATTCAAAGCTCTTGATGCTCTGCATCTAATCGTATATGCTTGGGTAATATCCTTACATATACTAACGCAAACTCACATCTTATTTTCATGGAACACAGCCTTTGAAAAAAGTTGGATGTTCGTGCTTGTACAGCTTTTGTACTGTATTCTTGATCATATTTTCAAAATTCGCTGATGGGCTTATCTTGGCAGATAAACGGACAGCAAATTTCGAAACTTATCATTAGAACCCTCCTCTTCCATAGCGACTTTGTTCTAGGAAATTAAATGAATGAGATAAGGTCAATCCGAAGTTTCAAGCTGAGGAACGTCTATCTTTCATCCTCTGAAGCCGGTTGTGAATGACTTTCTGAGATTTCTCCAAGTACTTTTTTTGCCAAGTCCTGTTTTTGGATGGGTGATAATGAGTACGAGAGAAATAGAGGCTCATCAAAGCTCTGTAAAAGGGCCATATCACGGTTTCATCTACATAGAATCGAGAAATTATTTGGAAACTTGCTTCACAGAATAGCTTCGTTGATGGAGGTGCTGAGGAGGCGTTGATTGGAAAAGAAACAAGGTCTGGCTAGAGTTGGAAGAAGAATCAAATCGAAAAATTTTTATTCTGTTAGATAGAGGGGAGTAGAAAAAAGTTGAAGTCAGTTTTTAAACAAATGCCATTAATGGCACTGATTAGGTCATTCATTTGGCAGATTCTTAGTTCTTTAATTATTAACTGTTCGCACTATATGCCAATAATTACCGTTTTTCTGCTTCTGTTCCATTTCGTGCTGTTTAGAAACAAACTTATAGGTCGTCGGGGAATTTTTCGCACATTTTGCAACTTTTTTTCAAAATTGCTTTTCCCTTCTCAACAATTAACAATTAACAAATATATGCACTGCTTATTGACATTTACCGCAAGTTGTCCGTTACCAAAAGGTATTGCCATCTACCAGACAACTTGTTGATCTCGTTTGCATGGAATTCCTGAGGTTTCAAGGAGAAAAACTCGCCGATGCACGTTTCGAGTTGGTTTAAATCATGGAACTTCTTATTTTTTGGATGATTCGATAGCGACAGGAACCGGTAATAATCCGATGGAGCTAGAATAGGTGGGTGGATCAGAACATGCCATCCCAATCTTTGAAGTTCCTTCTGGGTATCCTTCGCAATGTGTGGACGACGATTGTCGTGGAGAAAGTGGACTGTTTCTCTGGTAGAGCTACAGCTATCTGTCAGCATATACTAAGCTTCGGTGCTAACAGTGTAGTTTGATAGCAGCGTGTTCGAGTGAACGATCCTTTCTAATGACTCCAAATGCTAGGCATTGCCTTCTTAGGTTGGAGTCTGGTTTGGGTTCCGGGATTCCATGCTCTACGCGTCCGAACTACTAGCTCTTCCTCGTGTGATTTACGTAGAGAACACTTCTCGCTCGTCGCAGGTGATTAAGTCTTCCAACCATGCGGAGGCAGCAAGTTCAGGCATGCGTCTCTGCTCATTTGGAGGTGCTGAACCCATCTCATGACTTATCCATACTCCGTATCTCAATCTTTCCGAGGTGCAAATGGGCACCCACTGTGTCGTGATGGGTATTGAGCTCCTGTTATAGGTCGCGGGTACTACATCTTAGATCCTATCCAAATAGCTTCAGGATGTGGTCGTCATTCAACTCAGCTGGTCTCCCAGATAGCTGTCATTCGGTCTAGTCAAAGTGACCATTTTTGAACTTGTGGTTCCTATTTCTTGTTGTGCTGTGAGATACAATGAGGGTCCCATCGCATCACATATTCTTGGTGCCGCTCGATTTGGAGTGTTTTTCTGAAGTTATAGAGCAAAAGCAGTTCCACTTGCTTTGTGGCAAGAGCAATTTCTCCAGCCATAACCGTTGCGAAATGCGACTGCAGATACGGTGAGAAGAGCGCATTGATCTACACTTACACATGTTCCTTCCTCAATGAACGCTCCAAAGCAATCCCCAAAGATCTCCAAACAACAATGAATGTGCTAAGACTTTTCGACAACCAAATAGATCGATGCAGAATCGCTATCCCTTGATTGGTCACCATCGCCCACGCTTCTTCGTGATTGGTCAGCTTGCGAAAGCTGCGTGGCATCTAAACATTTTTCGCACATTTTATTAAACTTCTTCCTTTTCTTTTCTGCCGCCGGTGATAACGAATCTTCTTGACGACATGTGTCATGTGCTTGCTTATAACACCAATGACTCAACCATGTAGCAAAGCAAATGTTTCTGTTTGATGGGCACAAAATTCTTCGAATACTCGAGAATTGCATGATTCTAAGATAAACCGACATCATTGAGAAATTATTAGGAGAATTCCTGTGTAAAGGATAACATAAGCAGAGGCTGTTCATAAATGTGACATATCGCCCAAGCACAGTCTGCCAAACCGGAGGCTCTATTGCTTCCCGGGTATGTTGATGTTGACCTCTCGAAACTCTCCAGTTCCTTCCACTGACCCCGAAAAATTCATTGGCTCTTGATCTCTTCACCAAACCTCAAAACGATGGCCCAAATGGGTGGTTCCGACGGGTTGACAGATTATTTTTTGCTTTGCCAAAGCAGAAATTTACTAGGTTGTTGTATAACAGTTTTCAATTTAGAATAATTCCTGTTTTACATAAACACTCGAGTTTTTAAAATATTTTTGGGAGGAATTCATGACATTTTCCGTTTCGGAGCATTTTTGCCCCAAGAAATGGGCTATCAATCTCAGGGGCTTCAGCGATTTCTGAAGTTATATCTATGAATACTCGAGAGGTTTCCTTCAAACTCATCATTGAATAATGTTTTCCGTTCACTAACATTTGCCTAAAGGATTTCCCCATGAATACCGTACTCCAGGCAGTTGTTTTTAGTCGTTTAACAAGCTACACTTATCAGTCAATAAAGAAAAACTACTAGGAAAACAACGTCTTAGCGTTACATGTGGGTATGTCGGAACATTGTAAGACAATGTTAATATGAACTGTACACAAGAATTTTCATCCCACACCCACACTCACAACATGGAACCTGGGTAGAAGAAAGGGAGTCGACGGCGCTGAATATTCGCACGCCTCGATGAGTTTCTTTCTATCTACCGACGAAATCGGTGAAATTCTGTCAATACGTAGTGCATTTCATTGCTGGTACCTTTCACTCACTCCGTTAGCATAGTTGATATGTAACTTTGATGGTCCAGAACGGGGTCGCAACCGGATTATTTCAAGTTTTCGTTGGTTTTTTTGCTCAGACTTCTCCAAACAATGTCATTTATTTAACTGTTCCGTCAGGTGTACAGTACAAGCACATTGTTCGCACCTTCCTGAAGTTGCTCTACTGGGATGAGCGTTCTCGAGTGTAAGCTGAATACTTGTAGGTCCTTCGAAATTGTAGTAAGCGATCAGATTGCGAGATATGAAGTCTGAATTTGTTCCCGTGACGAGGTGATTGAAGCATTATCCTGATCGGCTGAGATTTTATTGTATCGCTTTATATTCCAGATTTATTTCTTTGAGTCGAAAGCCGTTCATACGTAGTTGTTTCTCCGCTTCTCTCTAATTAGAGTCTTCTTCATTCCATGACGCCCGCTTGTCCGCATTATTACCTCTTTCGCCACGGCTTCTTTCGTTCTTACACACAGTATTGCGTTTGTGAAAATCGCTATCCATCACGTTACGCTTTGACAGCCCATTCTGAATGGAAGTTGAATGCTCGGCGTATCTCGAAATTGGTGAATGAGTCTCCACGAAAGCTTCGATGAACCCGACAAAGAATTCCTCAAGTATTCATATTTATTAATTCGCCTCGGTATTGAACCTTCTTCAAATCAATCACTCTTGAACCTATGTCCTTCAAACTTGTAGCCTGATCGGTGTAACGGGCCGGGGATCCAATCTCGAACTAACACCTGCTCAAGCCAACCACGCCTTTCATCCCCTTAGG
>UZAF01019815.1:5592-17653 GCA_900617895.1 Haemonchus placei | reverse complement strand
CAGAATTTGGATCCTCCGAGTTTCCCTGAGACCAACTTGTCTGGTTGTCCCTATGAGTTGATGATCCTTCACTGTCATTATTAGCTGAGGGTGATTTTCGTTTTCTCTGGGCTTTGCCAAATTTACTTTAGCCTCAGTCAACTGAGCTTCCAGTATATGAATGAAGGCACAGCCTCGCTAAGTGAAATTTTCTTTCAATGTCCTGAACTTCTATATTGAGCTCTTTTTGATCAGTCTATTTTGCATTAGCATAATGATTCTCTGTTTTATCGACTCTCTCTTGAATAGTCGATAATCGCTGACGATAAAAGAGTAACATTTGCCTCAGTCAACTGACTGAGCTTTTTCGTAAAGTTTCTCCTCGTTTTCCAGATACTCTAGGTTTGCTCCGTAGGGCTGGTATTTTTGTAACAGAGCGGCTAAGGCTGCGACGCTAGCAATAATTGGTTTCTCGTAAAAGTAGAGTGTCATACTGATATCTCTACATCTTTCCTCTACTTACCAGGGAAGGATCCCAACTAGAAGTGGCCATTTGTAATGAGACCTATACTGATAGACGTGTTTTTGGGCACTGAATTCAAATCCGCTTTCCAAATCTGCCAAGCGATTCTCTGAACGGAGTTATGGGGGTGGTTTTAGGTGACTTTACATGAGAGAACTTAAATTAATGGAAGCAGCTCACTCCTCAACGGCGGCTTGGTGTAGTGGTAAGCGTGACGCTTCATGTGCGAGAGACTAGGGTTCGGGTTTTGTGGGGAACTGGATTTTTGCATTATATAAAATTTTTTCTTCCAGGACTAGGAAATGCTCTCATGGTGATTTTTTCACGTTTTATGACCTTTTAAGGCTTTTGCCGATATTTATCCAGTTAAAGTGCTACTTCAGTTTTGCTCGCATGTCCATGCACTCTATATTCACAGCAGGATTCACAGTAGGGTAAATTTTGCCACTTTATGAACAAATGTGATACTCTAGCACGAAATGCATGAAACAAAGAAACTTTTCACAATGGGAGAAACGGATGAAAAAGAACTCGTCACAGCCCATTGCTCTACACTCACTAACCCCAATTCAGAAGGAAGACAGAATTGTGTAAATGTCCCATAATCACCCGGGTGAGTGCTTAAGTAGCCGTATACCATGAATAAAAGAGAAATTTTCTAAATCTAACCGCCCAGAACTGAAAATGGACAGGCGATAGTAAGCAAAGAATGGGGTCTCGTGTGTACACGTAAAAGTTGAGATCATGAGCTATTACATATGAGGTGGTGGGTTTAACCATATTGCACGAAGGAAATAAGAAATGAGCTTCTATCGGCTGTATTAGCCTCGTGGTAGCGTCGAGCAGGGATCATTCCCTGCACCTGCTTTTGTGGAGGTAAGACGCACTGAATAGCTTTCTGGTCTTTGAATGATGTCCACGAGTCCACTATCAACAATGCCGGTGTAGGTGAGTCCGGGTCTGCTACGCACCATCGCACCTAATCTAGCATCAACACCCACTCTAGCAACATCATTGCTCATCATATGTGTTTTACTCGCCCAGACCTCCAAATTTTGCGCAATTTCTCACTCGGTAACAGGTAGGTAGGTAGGAGAAGGTATCAGCAAAGCCTTAAAAGGTCATAAAGCGTGATAAAATCACCATGAGAGTATTTCCTAGTCCTGGAAGAAAAAATTCTATATAATGCAAAAACCCAGTCCCCCACAAAACCCGAACCCTAGCCTCTCGCACACGAAGCGTCACGCTTACCACTACACCAACCGCCCTTGAAAAGTGACCTGCTTCCATGTAATTTAAGTTCCCTCATGTAATGTCACCTAAAACCACCCCCATAATTCCGTTCAGAGAATCGCTTGGCAGATTTGGAAAGCGGATTTGAATTCAGCGCCCAAAAACACGTCTAGCAATATAGGTCTTATTTCAAATGGCCACTTCGAGTTGGGATCCTTCCCTGGTTAGTTCGTTGCTGTCGAGCGGTTGTTTTATTAGTGATAATGTACTTGCTGTGATTTAGCAAGCAGAAGTTCGCTGCATTCGAGCGATCATCTTTCAACAAGGAATAGATTAGCTAAGTCCGGTGGAATTAGCAAGTAATTCGCTGCTTTTGAGCGACCAAGTGAGATATGTCTTTTAGATTCGACTAGGAATTCAACAAACAACAACGCAATAACGCTCTTCGCAAAGCTGTTGTTTGCGGTTTTTTGGGCTGACTGAGTCCCAAGGACAGGCGATTTGCTGACCTTATAACGGCTTTAGCCGATGCAGCAAAAAATGTGGTGTCTAGGCGGAAGGGTGGCGCCTTTTATGTATTCGGAGAGATTGTTGTCTCTCTGATAAACGAACAAACAAATAGAGTGGTTCAGCGATAGATTTATTTGGAACGAACGCAAAGCCCCTGGTTGCGCGTGGTGTACAAGAAAGAGTCCAGTGTATTGGGTATAACAGAGAAGAGAATGTCTACTTAAGCACCGCCCCGAAGTGGTGACCGGGAGTTCTGGCCAATGCCAAAACAGTCGCGACCATTTACGGTGAGATTTATACCGATGAGATGTGATGGCAAACCATAGAAATGTTTTTCACCATCACTAAAAACATTGATAAACACTTCCACTCCAAACTCGAGATGAAGTTTCGAAATTTTCCGCAACTCCCTGCACAGGCGGTTGAATGATTCTTTGACCAGACCTCTTTGGAAGAAATATGGTCTCCTATTCGAGTAATACTGTTCGCACTTTCAGAGTGCTTGTACAAATCATCTGAGATTTCAAAAAAAATGAAATAATAGTTGATCGGTTCATGTGCACATATGATATTCCATTAAAGCCACAGTTCACGATAATTTTGGGTAATCCAGATTATTCTTACTATACATACAGTAGCGCTCAAAAGTCTTCGGTGAAATGCTCTGACGCTTTTTCGTCCATGACTTTTTACTTAGTAGACCAAATCGCGCGAAATTTGGATATGTTTAACTAAAGCATATTTCACCCTACCCAAAAATATTTCACTGCGAGACTGCAATATCCACAGATAGAGCAAGGTGTTTGTTGTGGTAGCAGATTTTGCTAAAACTAAAGTTGTTTACGTCCGCACTTATTTGCACCTTATGTGCGTTTTTCTCATCCATTGTGTTCGG
Organism: Haemonchus placei; assembly: GCA_900617895.1. Taxonomy (NCBI): domain Eukaryota; kingdom Metazoa; phylum Nematoda; class Chromadorea; order Rhabditida; family Trichostrongylidae; genus Haemonchus; species Haemonchus placei. Next base: position 14,513 of record UZAF01019815.1, on the reverse strand, counting down.
CATTACCGCTCGTTCACTTCAGACATGACAAAAAGGAAAGAGATTCTAGAAGGACCATCACCTGTATTTTCAGTCGATTTCGAGTTCCAGCTCCATGGAATATCTGGAACATGATCAGATTGCAGGTTAATAGGTGGTAAATATTCACAATACACCCACGCTCCAAATATAGAAATTTCGCATGATTAGATGCAGTAGGAAAAGAGTTACGACTGAAAAGTACGACTGAAGGACCATTTCACCGAAGACTTTTGAGCGCTACTGTATATAAAGTGCTTGTCTGTCTGTCTGTTTGTTTATTTGTACGGAAATTCGATGCAACCTGAAGGAACACCTGGAGAAGTCGGGTCATGTTTGGAATGGGTTGAGCATAGGTTAAGTGCAACAGAGCACATGTGAGCCTAGCGGAGCTCCGCCTCCAAGGGGCGGGGCATGCGCCGGATTTGGGCGGGGTCATGGGCTAATTCTTCTCATTCGGTCTCATAACAATCTACAGGGTGCGGCAAAAGTTCTGGCAAAGGCCCGTTCCAGGTTCTCGATAAAAAATAAGGCCTTCGATTTCGACAGAATCTGTGCCAATTCTTACTGCAAGTCCTCTTCTATACATTCCATGAATTGGCCGTTCTTGAAGATGCCATTCACAAAATGGTGACAAGCAAAGGCCAACGAGCCTCCATCCTGCACCTCCATCTGGCTGGATGCACGGCAAAGACCATCTTCTAACAGCTCTAGATTCCCTTAGGAACCATGTACAACATCGTCAACAGGTACAAGGCGACAGGAATTATGGAGGACAAGCCCAAAAATGGAAGACTGAAGAGAGCAACGACAAAAGAGATCGTGAAAATCATTCGAGAAAAAATTCGCCGCCACCCCCGTAGGTCCGAGAGGAAATTGGCTCTTAGATAGGTATTTCTGCTCGATCTGTTGAAAAGATTGTCACCAGCCACCTTCGACTGCGATGTTATGAGAATAGAAAAGCTCACATGCGTATGAAGAAAACTAGGCTCAAAAGATGTAAGGAGCTCTTAGAGCGCTTTTCGCAGGCACGGCACACCAAATTTTCAACAGATCGATTCCTGAACACCGAAAACGATGGGTTGATAGCGGGAAGCCCTGCAGAAGCCAGCCAACATGGAGGAATCGCTCAGCGATCTGTACACCACATGTCGTTGATGGTTTTTGGGGCAATCACATCGGACGGCAAGACCCCCTGATTTTTTTTGGAGAAAGGGATGAAGGTGGATAGCAAGACCTACTCAAAAGGCGTTTTGGAGAAGGAAGAACTCTCCTGAGCAAAATCCCATTTCGGTAACCGGACATGCCCTTATCAACAGAACTCAGCTCCAGCACACAGGTCCAAGGTGGTACAAGACTGGTGCGCAACGCAATTCCCAGACTTCACGATTGGCCCCCAAACAGTCCAGACCTAAATCCATTGGACTATTCCGTGTGGTCAGTTTTTAAGATGAAAGCCTGCTCTACTAAGCATAGAAGTTTGGATGCTCTATGGCAACTCTTGTTGAAGCATGGGAGGATTTGGACGTAGACTACCTCCGTGCCGCCGTCGACGCATTTCCAAGGAGACTTTCAGCCTCGCAAAAGGAGGCTATTTCGATATGTTGGAGTTGTATCGCGTATCGATCGACTTGAGCATTTTTACAATCATATTTGCCGTTGCCAGAACTTTTGCCGCACCCTGTAGATGCCGGGAAAAAATGTGCAAAGGTGAGGAATGGGTCAACAATTAAAATAAAGGAAACTTGTCGATGGTGGGCGGTGCGTTCTCGCAGTGGGCGTACTTCCCAGAGAGATTCAAAACTCGATTCAACGAAGACGTCGAGGCCAGGAAAAAATTCGATCGGAAAGGGTTTAGAATGCGGGAAAAAAGTGGTCAGAGGTAAAGGTACAAATGTGGCCAAATTTTCGGAGTGGGCGGGGCTGGCACCAAAGTGAGCCGGGCTTAGATCAAAATTTTATCTCCGTTCAGAAACGTACTAGAAAGCGGGAAACGAGTGATAAGAGGTAACGGAACAAATGGGGTCAAATGCCCGAAATGGGCGGAGTTGGCACTAAAGTAGGCGGGGCTGGGATCAAATTTTCATTACTCTGTTCAGAAACGATCCAGAATGCGAGAAAAATGGTTAGGGTTATGGGACAAATGTGGTCAAATTCTCCAAGTGGCGGGGCTGGCAATAAGGTGGGCGGGGATTAGAGCAAAAGTTTATAACTCTGACCAGAAACGTTATATTGGGTTGTAACATAAGTTCGTAGAGTTTTGCGTGAGCGTTATTTTACAACGATTTGTTTTTATGCAGTGTGTACATTCATTCGAAAGAGCTCTTCCTCCTTCACAAAACTGTTTTATTTGTTTTTTGTATAATTAATTGCTCGTTTTTTTGCTCAGAAGTGGAATATCCAGGAGGAAAAAATCAGCATTTTCGACATCTGCTTTTCTTTGCTTTTCATCGAGGTTAAAAAGCAGCCGAAGCGTGTACGCGAAAGGTGTCCTAGGTGTGTCTACTGCAGAAAAATGGTTCACAAATTCAAAAAGTTCAGATGCTCTTCGTCGAATTCTGTGGGTCGTCCGCTTCGAGGCGTGTCTTCGAGGTCAAATTCACCATTTTTAAACTCTGCAACCATTTTTGTGAGTAGACACACCTAAGACACCTCCCCCGTACACACTGCATACATATGTCCCGAGCGGCTTCGGCTGCGTTTTGACCTCGATGAAAAGCAAAGAAAAGCAGATGTCGAAAATGCTAATTTTTCCCTCCTGGATATTCCATTCCTGAGCCAGAGAAAAGACGATTAACAAGTAACTACTGGATTATCCAAAAAACAAAACAGTTTTGTAGAGGAGAAAGAGCTCTTTCGAATGAATGTATACTTTTTGTTAAAAAAAAAAAAACAAAATAAATCGTGGTAAAATAACGCTAACGCAAAACTCTACGAAGTTATGTTACAACCCAATAGAAGGCGGGAAAAATGGTTAGTGGGATCGGAACAGGTGTGGTTAAACCCTCGAAGTGGGCGGAGCTGGCACAGGAAAGCGGGCTAGGACCGAAAATTCATCATTTCAAAAACTTTCTAGAATGCGGAGAAAATGGTGAGGAGCAGTTAAAAGGAGGATGGTCAATATTAGTGGAAAGGGCCTGCACTGAGGTGGACGGAGCTATAATCAACCACTAATAATTCTGCTCAAATGAAACATATCGAGCGTGATGCACTCAGCAGTTCAGCGTTCGAATCTAGAGACAACTATCTTATTCTGATAATCCAACATTCCGATGAATGACTCCATTGTAGACAAGCAGTCGTCGACATATAATGCGCGTTAGCGTGATAGCCCAACTGGTGATAAAAAATGGAAGACAAAATCGAAAATAGGCTATGAACGTGAAGAAACTGCCTGAATAGGTGTTTCCAAAGTGAGGAAGGCTTCGAAAAACCATTTAAAAGGGGGCTGGACGAGAATGAGATCAGAGAAATGAAGAATAGTGGGTCGTTTGGACGAGCTATACAATGGGTCTCACTGCGTACGTGTGGGTCCTGATGCAAATAACAGACTGCAGTAAGCAAAAAATTCATTCACTTATAAGCATAAGTAAACGAAAAAACCCTAGTAACATCAGAAGTAGCTCACCTTTTTCAGCCTCTAGGACTAGGAAATTAACTAAGGGATCGCGACAGCAAAAAGAATAACAGGGAAAAAATGGGAGGAAAACATCGCCTCATCACTCGACGATCAGCTGATTGTGTGTGGGTCCTAGAACGAATAGTTGCAATCTGTATTGTCTCGACATTCGTCTGACGTGACATCGATCGGGGGGGAGGGGGAGGGGCGGCCGCCCCTCGAGTTATCTTGAACTAAGCCCTTAGTTATCATTGAGTCTTGTCTTGGGTATGGGTGCATTGGTACGCATTGGTGCGTCCGGACAAGTACGCGACAAACTGCGCGGCGAACGCGACGATTCGAACGACTTCAGCGCCTATCGTTGGGTCACAGGTTTGAAGCAGACTAGATTAATAAGATCAGCTGATCCTACTAATCTACTCTACTTCGAATTTTTGCAATAATAATAGGCAGAGCCGTTCAAATCGCCACGATTTCCACCGCGCACTTTGCCGCTTGCATCGCTTGCATTGAATTGTTACCACCGCTAGATTCGAAACCCTGAATCCACCGCGACTTGCTCTGGATCTGGCCTCTATGAGGTAATCATCGTTAACTTCCAGTATCATGCACTGGAAATGACTTTCGGGCAATGAGATTCCTTCATGCATACTAATGATATCTTATGCTTCCAACTTATCCGCTGATCACCATGAGAGATCGATCCGCTCGCTTCGCACCTGATAGTTTTAACAACACGAGACATTATAATTTGTCGAATACAGACTAACTCAAAGATCACGATTTCTATCACATCCCCTAATCCCCGTAGATGGCACTCGGTCGTTATGAAAAAATGCTGTCTTGTTTCTCATGCAAATGGAGGTGCGGCTTCTTTTGATATCCACTATAAAAGACTATGGAGTTTTCTACCAGCGTCATAAAATCGAATCTCATATGCCAAATCATAGTAGGGGGCTGCTTTTACCTTTAGAACCTCTATATGCCAACAAACGTGCAAGGATTCTAGCGCGATGTGATGGGTTCATTGTTGCTGTTGTCATCAGGCGAATCAATGTTATCGCCTTCCTCGCAGTGGATACGAGCTCATTAACATAGCGTCAAGAGTGTTGTTGAGAAGCTTTTAATTACCGCCCGTTACTTCTCGAACGGTTCTAAGGTTGTGCTGTAAGAACGAAATTCCCCAGTAAATACATCACACCACCATCGGCAAGATTATTTTGCTTGTAACGTGTTGAGGACGTTCCGATCTGGATCATTTAGCACCTTTCTCCTCAAAGCCTCCGAAGACTACTTTAGCAAATGTTTAGAATCCCTGTTTTACTCAAATGGAGCACCACCCTCATTCGGCCGGTGGAGTGCGAGGATACTTTCCTACTAAGTCCTTCTCAGTTGCTTGCAAAATGTTGCAATGTGGGAGCTCTTAACATAGCTAGTACTGAGCCCAAAGAGGCTTTGCAAGCGTTCAGGAAGCATTTTATGGAAAACAAAAGGAGCGGAGGCATCAAGAACCCGCCATCCTACCAGCCGTGCCACCGTTGCACAGCTGCAGCTTTGCTCAACTTGGTCAACTATTCGGTACAGTGGTATAGACAGGGAGCAAACATTCCGTCACTTTGCCAGAATCGTTTAGCAGATTTGGAATCGAGATGCACAAATCTCTTTGTGTTCAATGTGTACGGAGCGATATGCTATCCGTCATTGAATTGAAAATCTCACGACCAACCTGAAGTACAACAGCCCATCTTATGGCACGCTTTAGCGTGTATTGTATTTTGTTTCAATGAAGCACTGCAGTGATAGCGCCCTCCGAGTGAGACCAATCTGACATTTTAGAGAACTTGGATAAATACTCATTTAACATTTAGGCATCGAAAATTTTCAGATCACAACTCATAAAACGGTAGAAGTTATTTTTTGCTCCAAACATGTTCAATTGATGAAAACCATATACGACTAAGAAATAATGAACAAAAACAACTCAAAAAAAATTCAATGACTCAAAGCAACCCAAAGACCCTTCTCAATTATTAATTTCAATTTCGAGCTTATTTCGTGCACTTCTCATGTTTTCTGAGATGAGTGTGAGGTTTTTTTTTTTCGGCTAAATAATATTTACATTTTTATAAAGCCGGAATATTATGTAGTTGAATTCCTTAGTAATTCAGCTAATCATTTATAAGCTTATTCATTGAGTATTTTTTGGCTAAGTTGTGCATGACCGTGTTAGAAAAAGATATAGGGCACAAATTTCCACAAAAAGCTCTGAACAAACCGGTTGGAAATGGAAGTGTGGTACAAAAACTACTTTTGTGCAAGTTTAGCTAATGAACCTCCGAATAACAACCGACAGCCAACGATGCAATCAGATTTGCCAACACATTTCCACATCCAACTTTTCTTATTCTTACTTGTGTACATGTTTCGGAGGTGACCAGCGCATGATGGCGTAATTGAGAAGGGCGTTCGCGAGAAGATGTTTAGACGCACTGTAAAATCGTATTTAGTTAGAATTTCCCTCTGGAACCGCTATGTCTCACATTTTTCTCATAGAGCGAACAATGGCGCTCCAAAGTGACATTTGTAAAATCATCGCCGATCCTCTTTGCCCTCTGTCTAAACCTGCTAGAAGGTTCGATATCAACACAGCTCATATATATGAAATGTTTTTTTCACTGAAAATGGCCACAACTTTCTTGTTGGACCTTCTCGGGTCCCCGATATATTCGACAGCTTTTTCTTGGCAGAATATTCACCAAGATGCTGATTACACACACAAAGAATAGGGTAGAAGCCCATTTGATAAAAGATCATTACATGAAATTTTATTTATATGTATGAAGAAAAATACCGTCCGAAACAGAAGAAGCAGAACACGATCCCGATCAGTAAGGGGAATATGGTACGTGTTTGACGCGTGACGACTCCTGGTGCACAGTAACGCTTGAATACGCAAGCCAGTGGCAGCGACAAGAACATGCAGATCACGAAGTTGATCTGTAACATGCAAAAGCTGGGTGGAGGTATACAATTGATTGGAACTGATAAGTGATAACTGGTCATTCACCACTTACTCTATCTACTTGAACCTCAAAGTAGGTAGCGATTGGTTCCAGCATTGTAGCACCATCATAGAACGTATGCGGGCCTGGCATTTGGTCGCCTTAATTTGAAATAGTATTTCGCGAAAAAATGTAGGTATGAGACTAATCTATCGAGAAGCACCGACAATCAATTTCAAATCAGAAACTTTAATACAAAACTGGATGAGTGAAATCCAAGTGAAAAGTCGGAAAGTGAGAGTGAGAAGAAGTTTGCGAAAAGTATTCCTCATTTCAAAAGTCGAAGCATGAGCTAAAAAACGGCACCGCATTGCCCGTTGGTCGACATCTTAAATTCCCATGAATATTTGCTACTGAACGCTTTACCCGTTAGAAGGTTCTGGGGCATGACTGAATTTCCCGCGCGAGCACATTTTAAAGCAACTTGGAGCGCTCTAGCTTGGCAGTGGCCTTGTACATTGCTTTGGCAGTCTTCTGCTATTCTTCGCCTGATGGTTCCACTGATTATTCCTCTGTCCTCCTACACTATAGTAAATTCGACATCCTATTCTGTTTTTGCTGCTTGCTTCCTGCTTTCCTACTTCATGAGCCAACAGATCTGTAGCGCTTCAAGGACACTACTGCAATAAGCCAATTCTTGTGTACGTTCTTCTCTTCAGAATTACACCCGTTGCCGTGAGCATAAAGCGTCATGACCCTGGCTGTTTTCAAGGGGAATACACAATTAATGGCTTAGCCAAAATTATACATAAGTACCCAAGTTCGACTCTCAATAAATCTTGGCATAGCTTTGAACAATTCTCGTGAGACTTTTAATAAAACCTGTGACCAAGATTATAAGCAAACGCATATTCGAATTGTCGAATCATGCGGCAGTTCGAGGCAAAAGTGTCGAGTCATAGATCAGATCGAGACAGCCGCCAGCATTTCGTCAGCCTTGCCGCAACACCTACAAGGAAGCTGTCATGCCATCCGTCAAGATTGCATCATTGTGATGCACAAGCCACGGATAGAAGCCACGCCTCATGGCATGGAGGTCGTCATCATGAATGCGACCGTTGATAAAAAACTGCAGATCAGCAACGGTTTTTCTGACAGCATGCTGAACAACTGTGAATTATTCGAATACACCAGTGATTGGACTGCATTTCTCAGATGTGCTAGCACTGGAAAGTGCAGAGCTGCTTGGATACATGAAATTCAAGGGCTGACAGAAATACTATTAATCAGCAACAGTTTTTATGACAGTAAGCTGAATAATTGGAGTTATTCGAGTATACTATCAATTGGGTGGCTTTCCCTCAATGTGCTAGCGCTGGAAAGAGGAGAGCTGCTGAGATACATGAAATTCAGGTTCTGACAAAATTTCAGCAACAGCTATTCTGATAGTAAGCTGAACAACTGGGAAGTATTTGAATATACCACCCATCGTATTGCTATCCCTAAATTGCTAGCGCTGGAAAGTGCAGAGCTGCTTGGATACATGAAATTGCAGTATTGACAGAAATACTATTAATCAGCGAAAGTTTTCTTACAGCAATCTGAAAACTGGGAATTATTCGAAAACACTACCCATCTGATTACTTTTCCCGGATGTACTAGCGCTGGAAAGTGCACAACTGCTTGGTTACATGAGTAAGCATCGTGCGCAACGGAAGCGAATAAACCGTACTTTCTCCAACAACACGATTAAGAATATCATGTTTATCTTAAAAAAACATAAACTAATACAAGGATATAAGAGTGACAGGGAAACAACAGTATTGCTACGCATAACATAAGGCAGTGAATAATGATGAGATGAAATTGAGAAAGTGATGGCGAGGAGAACCATCCAAACAAGGCATTGTTCCGAGGCGGACAGCTGTGGGACCGAGCGTCCTCGGTTCGGACGTGAGGTCGATTCTTCGAAGAAACTCTCGGAGCCGTTGTCCCGCCCTGAAAGTATTCGATGAATCATCGTTTAGGAAAATTGCGTTGCGACCGTAAGGCGCTAACAAGGGAAGGATCCCAAGTCGAAGTGGCCATTTGAAATGGGACCTATACTGCTAGGCGTATTTTTTGATGCTGATTTCAAAACTGCATTCAAAATCTGCCAAAATCAAAATTTCTCTGAACAAAGTTATGGAGGGTGGTCTCCGGAGAGCGGTCAACAGGGGAAAGCACAAAAGCCACGGTCGCCGGCAGCCCAGCAGTGGCGGCTTGGAGTGGAGGTAAGCGTG
>UZAF01019814.1:11099-21551 GCA_900617895.1 Haemonchus placei | reverse complement strand
GAACGTTGAGAAACTGCAAGTTGCGTACTGTCGCCAATCTATATTAAAATACTGGATTTCGAGTATAAGTAAATCTTGTACGGAGTAGAAAGAACAACACAGAAAAACCTTCTGGGTATAAAAACCTTGAGCGAGGATAGCTACGAGTCTTGCAATCCCTTTGAAGGATGGCCACGTTTACCGATTACAATTTTTGGCTAACTATCCTCAGAGTACGAGATACCATTTGAATAATGGAAGATTCTGCGGTTTGAATTATTTTCTTGCGCGCGATGATGGTTGCACTCATTTCTACCCACAGTAATAGATTATGTGATAGTTTCAGCGCTCTAGAGCAAAAAAAAAATTAAGAAGGTTTACGGACTACTTGAACTCGAGCCCTTTAACTTTGGCAACATCACATATTTTTCTGCCCTCGTCTGTCGCACTCTCGGTAGATCCCATCTTTAACTGTCGGGCTTGTCTAACCAGTGGGACCTCCACGACCTGCCCGTGTTCTTCACCCAGGGTATTTTTCTCTGTGCTCTAACCTTTTGCTACCAGAGACGCAGAGCCGAGAAAAGTGCGCGTCAAGGCGCCAAAAAGTATTTGGATGGTGGTCTGGTGCGCCGAATCGTGAGACACCGAAGTCTGACTTCATTTTGTCGTGATTCCTTCGTAACTACAGTCTCCCTATAGTTCGAAATGCGTGAATACGACGACGTCCTTTTGAATGCTTAAATCGCATGCAAAAGGGGGTCTTAGATGTGATTGCAATGCAATGGCAATGTAGGAATTCTCTTATATTCCTTCTTCTTTCTGGTGGATAGTCTGTTCCGTGATTGTTGATCGTTTTATGTTGCGATTTTGTAGACTGTACAGCAAGGGACGAAGTTTTCAATGATTAAATTATTTATTAGGCTTTATACAAGGGAGATGAATGTATATCAGCCCCACATAGTTGCCGCACCAAACGAGCACAAAATTCCTTTCCCCGCTCATGTCAGCATTTCAAAAGTTCAGGTACGTTGCTTTTTTGTCTCATTTTAATCACTGATAGTTCTCATTCTTGTTATTCTAGTTTTGTCGTGAATACGGATCACGACTTGTGGCCGCGTCCGGATGGGATGGAACTGTGCACATCTATAGCCTTGGCAATAACGGCCACTCGGAGGAAAAGCGGTACTACTATCATGGCAAACCTGTACTCGCTTTCACCTTTACGGTTTGTCGTTCTTCGGGATTTTTGCAAAACAATAGACATTTGCATATAAATGTTCTAAGTTCAGGGTAGTAGCAGAATTGCCAGTGGCGGCCTCGATCAAGTTATGAAGTTGGTCGATATTGAAACTGGGCGAGGTTCACTTTTACGCTGTTTTCTTATGTAAGGAGCTGAGCTGAATTTATTGCTTTTTCAAGAGCTGAATATGGGAGCTCACGCAAATGGCATAAGATGTATGGAATATAACCCTCAAAGCAGTGTTGTGGCTACTGGCAGTTGGGATTCTACAGTGAAGGTTCGTAATAACGCTTTTCCGCAAGATAGTTTATAACGTTTCTTTTAATACTTGGCCCCTTTCAAGTTTTTCACGACGGTTTTATTTTTTTTTGAAGCATGTGAACTGAGTTTTTATTGGTAGGGCGCGTGGTATGTCGCTGGTTCCGTGCGGAGAACGTCCGTTGCGCGTGTCCGTCGAAAGTAGTTCACCCCGCCCACTTCGCGCGCGGCGCATCACACTGAGGTACCAAGATCACATTACAGTACCACCAAGTGTCATTGGAGCAAATGATTCGCATTTGTCTGTGTTATCTCCTTCTTGAACTGACTGCCGTGGACCAAACGCAAAGCGTATGCCCCAGTGACAATAGCGACGTCTGTCAAATATCGCGGGCCGAACTCGCCGCGTGCGACGGCTGCGGCGTGACCTAGTTTCGACGGACACGCGCAACGAAGCGCACCCGGTTCCGTGCTCACTCCCATAGCGTGGTGTCCAAGGCTAAGGCGTATGTCAACGCAGGAATAACCGCAGAGTCGAAAAGATAAGCGCGGAACAGGCTACTTCACTATTCCCTCGATGTCATTAAATGTTTACCAGGTTGAACGCTTAATCAGCCCGAGAGTCTCTGGAGAGAGACGTCCCTTGACAACTTGTATAGATCCCGCTTTCCTACCACCATCTGAAATTGTTCGACGAGAGGATGTATTCTTCATCAACAATGTCAGCAACGGATTCTCCTCATAAATTCGCAGGGGAAGCGAAAGGGTCACAATTTGGGACAGTCTTGGGCTTCGTTTCCCAAACTTCACAGCTTTCTCTCCAGACGCTAGAGAACAGAGCCCAGCGCGAAAGAGATGATGGTCCGATCCCGTGCGGAATTTAGGACCAAAGCGGCATCAGTATGTCAAAGCCTTCGATTGGAGATGTGTTCTGTTGCATTATGGAACTGTATATCAGGTGACTCCAAATCCATCGGTTTGCGAGCAAAGCTGATGTGTTTTATACCATCTGAAAGCGCGACGCGATTACTTTAGCCACGGTTCGGTACCATTCTCAATCGCAGAGGTCCGATTCGGAGTGGGTCGTCATCTTTGTACGATCCGACGTTTATGGCCTAGTGTGTGTTGGCGAAGGCGCCTACCCTAACCATTGCCTCTGCTGCAGTTTGTTCAAAGGAGCAGCCGTCTTTATTTTCGAAAACGGCATGCAACGAGCGATGTATCGCCTTCCCTTTCAGTCCAGTAACGTCATACCTGGTTTTGTTTGCATCATCGGAGCTTCGTGATAGGATTCCGATGCATTTGTTTGCCGAAGGTCAAAATCTTATCATTAGTCCTTCGTCTCGTGGGCAGCCGATCAGGGCTGTGAGTAGTTAGCAGGCTTTGTGAAGGGTCCACGTGCCGCATAGGAGGTTACACCAGGTCCAGAGAAAAAGAGCCCATTCAGTTTTGGTATATGGTACACACGAGTATCATGCCAGGTTTTGACGTGGAGGCTGAGGCGACTGCTGACTGCTAGCCAGGCTGTTCTAGGTAAAAAGAAAGTTTATTCGTTGACGACGCCTGTGAGAAGATAGGCGATGTAAATTGAATCAATACTGCAGGAACACCGAGTCCATCTCCAGAATCTACCTGTGTCTCTGTACAGGTACCGGTGACTCTTGCTCCGCGACTTGCCCCCGGTTCAGCATCTGGTGTTTCTGGCTGGTTGGCTGGCTAAAGTTGCTTTGGTTAGAGAATCTCTTCTATATTACTGCTGCAGCGTCTTATCTTACGCTTCTGACGCATACATCGAAAAAGAACATCAAAGAATTCAACGTTCAGAACAAATTATAGACAAAGAAACACGTTAAAGCACGAAAGTCTACAGTTCAGTGAGAAGGTAATGACTCTTGAACAGAGCTCAACTTATAAACTGATTCTCCAAGACATGTTTTTTTAGTGGGTAGTAATTCGTGGCAGTCGTGCATGAGATACTGGCGCCCTCTATCACAAGCATGGACCGGGGATCGAATCCTTGTGTGATGTCCTCCGAGCCAATTGTATATTACATGTACATTGAAAGCGCCACCACAATTTTCTAATGGAAGTTAATCATCCCTGGATAGGGATTAATCAACGCTAGAAGACTATCCTTTGTTTTTTAGTTTGCCTAAAAAAGATAGCTTTTGTTTTATCAATTACAGTTGTGGGATGCTCGAGCGACGACTATTGCTGGACCGATGCAAAGCGTAGGCACTGGAGATCGTGTGTATGCCTTAGACGTTCTCGGCGACAAGATAGTTGTTGGCACGCGCGACAGGTTGTTTTTTCTTGCCTTGTACCAGTACTACTACTGCACTTGTATTGTTCATGGTCGATCGATGGCGTCGGCTTAAATCAGCGACGCTTTCGATCGAGTTTCACAGGTCGGCTTTTGCTGCCTTAAGAAATCTCTAGGGTAGACAAGTAGCTATGGATGAGTTCATGCGCAGGAAGGGAAGGCACTGGTTAGATGAGACGGTTACCTGGTGCAAAAAGCTGGGATGGGGCTAGAGTTGAAGAGACAGTCCACTACCCTGCTCTTTCCCTCCTTAGGCTCAATTTAGAGGCTTGAATAAAAAACATTTTCTCTGCTGGGAAGCGTCCCTAGGCACCTTGGTGGGCTACCATCGGATCTCCTTCTCTCGCTGGCGTTTTAGCTCTCAGTGTTGAAAGAGCCTCCCCATCCTTTACTCCCTCCCCCTTCTCCCTGACTCACTCCCCAAACATATTTTCACCAAAATTTCTGAGTGCACTTTCTCCTCTGTCACGTATTATGCTATTATGCGTAAAATCGTAAACCATGTCATGATGTTAGCAAAGTCGCAACTAATTTTCGTAGAGAGCTAAATTTCAGGAAGATCCACTTGCTCGACATGCGAAATCTTGGCACTCCAGAGCAAGTACGAGACAGTCCATTAAAGGCAAGTTAATCACGTTGATGGCTAAAAAGCACAATTGTTTCAATTAACGAACGATGAAGGACCCTTCGCCCAACGATTGTTTTAGGTTTTCCTCTCACAATTTTCATTCCTTTCTTACTTTTCTCTTTATTGTTAACCCTTCACTCAGTCTTTTCCAATCCTATAGCCTATTTGTTCCCGTTGACCAGTCATACATTTCGGCAAAGTGTTTAAAACATTTGCTTGAAAAGGGTTGGGGGTAGATAGAGTACCTCTCGCTCATTTAACTGTTTTTTTTTNTTTTTTTTTCTTTTTCTCAAGCGACATTTTTAGTACCAAACTCGAAACGTCGCCTTCTTTCCGACTGGTGATGCATTTGTCGTCTCGTCCATTGAAGGTCGTGTTGCTATTGAGTATGTGAATCCTTCACCAGAAGAACAGAAGAAGAAATACGCCTTTAAGTGCCACAGGTTCGTTTTCATTTTGACTGCTCAAGAAATAATCGTGCAATCATTGCGTGTGCGTGATTTGATTTTCATTTTGTTCCTGAAATCGAGATATTTATAATAAGTTTTTTTGTTTAGGAGTAAAGAGGATGGTGTGGAATGCATATACCCTGTGAATGCTCTCGCATTCCACCCAGTGAACGGCACGTTCGCCACCGGCGGTGGGTTATTTTGATGTTCTTATATCATGCTTTGTCTGATGCCTCCCTTTTTACTGGGTACCGAGCGTTCTTATTTTTTACCATTCTCCCTAGAACTGTATGCAATGGTTTCCTTTTGAGGTTCCGACGCAGTCGTCAACTTGTGGGATCCCTTCAACAGAAAACGCTTGGTTCAACTTCATAGGTATTATTCTTTTTTCATGGATACCTGGTCGGCGCTAATTTTATTTAATTATAGGTTCCAAACATCTATCGTATCGCTGTCGTTTAACTATGATGGCTCGCAGCTGGCCATTGCTTCATCCTTCGCGTTTGAGTACGAGCCAGCACCCAACCCCATGCCAGAGAACACTGTCACTGTTAGACACATAAGTGACGCGGAGAGCAAACCAAAATGAAGCGCCGACAAATATTTTTTCAGCATGTTGTATTCACAATTACTTTCACTATGTTCAAAGCCTTATCCCTATCAGCCGTCGCGATTGAGCAAAACGCATTCTTTGATATTATTCGCTCGATTATAAGTGATAATCTCCCCATTTTCCCACCACAACTTGTCGATCTCAATTCGCAGTTTTGGACTCGGTTCGTTAGTAGCCTCGTCATGTGATACAATTAAAACCTTTGAAGGGGTTAAATGTTCATCTTATTAAAAAGTAACATAAACTGAGGATCAAGTTAATGCTCTCGAACAAAATAAGGAAGAATAGATCCAAAGCGTCGAAAATTTTAGTCCAGTGCAGGTGGAAATCATTTTTCGTCTTCAGCCATTCTATCTCCGTCGTAATCATCTTAAAGTACGTGGTATAATTTGATATGATGGTGAACTGATAGTGGTTCAGGGAAAGCGCTCATGGTATGTTAGTAAGTGGTTGTCGCAAAAACTATTCCAGTAGCATGGTTTTCGTCTTTAGTATGCTTAACAAATCTGAATGGGGCAGTCGAAGGTGAACGGAACAGTAGACGGTGCCTGGATAGACTTCGATTACAAAGAAACCGAGTAGCTTCTTACCAAGGAGGGGTTGTCTACTTACCGTGGGACTTTGAATGGGGACCCAGATAGATCGATAGAGTTTTGAATGCTGTTTACGAAAATGGAAGTTAAAACTGCAAAATGGTTTTCCTTAAAAAGTTATGGGGGCTCGAAATTTGCTTGGCAATAGTACTATTGGATATACGAACTCGTCGCTACGTTATCAAGCGTTTGCTCCCCGACATCGTCGGCATTTTTGCAAGGTGTTTTTTCATTTCTTTAAAGGCTCTCTAAACCTTTTCTAACATTTTTTTAAGTGAACACCTTATTTCTGCTTTTATTTTCTCTCGACGCCCCCATCCAAGGAAGTATGGTTCTGCACCTTAGTTGTGTGACTCTATGTATTTGAAGAATCATTTAACAGCAAGAGAATGTATGCAGCACACATGTTGTTCTCTAACAGCACACCTTGTACATGATCTTCTTCTACAACCGGAGACGAAACGGTCATTTGTCTCAAGATTTTCCAAATACCAAGTGTGATACGTCAGTCTAGATTTTCAACAACATGCCTTGCGTCAAGAGCATTCCCCTTCGACCACTAGATCTAGAGCTTTGAAGATTTTTCAAGTTTGATAAAACTTTGAAATGTTGAAAACCCAGACTCACGTGTCACACTTGGCGGGTGTTTATTGAATCTTGAGACAAATGACTGTTTCGTCTCCGGTTGTAGAGGAGGATCATGTATAAGGTGTGCAGTTAGTGAACAACATGTGTGCTGCATACATTCCTTTCAGCTTTTCCTATTAATGCTGAGTTCTTCACAAGCATCTTATACATTTCTGGCACCTTGCCGTTAAATGTTTCATCAAGTCGAAAATGAAATAGAGTCACACAATTAAGGTGCAGAACCATACTTCCTTGGATGGGGACGACGAGAGAAAATAAAAGCAGAAATAAGGTGTCCACTTTAAAAATGTTAGAAAAGGTTTAGAGAGCCTTTGAAGGAATGAAAAAACACTTCGCAAAAATGCCGACGATGACGGGGAGCAAACTCGCACCCTACGAGTATGAAGCGAAACCAATACCCGTTTGCGCTTGATAACGTAGCGACGAGTTCGCATACCCAATTGTACTATTGCCAAGCAAATTTCGAGCCCCCATAACTTTTTAAGGAAAACCATTTTGCTGCTTTAACATCGATTTATCTGGGTCTCCATTCAGAGTCCCACGGTAAGTGGACTACCCTTCCCTGTTTAGTTCACAAGTTTACTTTTGGAAATTAAGGCCTGCAACATCAAATTGGTTCCATTACCCTGTCCAGTAGTCGAAGGTGGATAAAAAAGCGACTACAGCAGCGAATCCACAAAAATCATATAACAATAGAAGAGGAACCAATAAGGTATCATGCAACAGTGGCAAGGCATTTGAAGTAAATTTGGAAAGTCAAGAAAGTGCAGAAACAGTTGCACATGTGCAGGTGGAGGAACAGCAAGTTGTGTCCATGTCCTCTGTTGAAGGAGCTGAATGACAGGTCCTGCTCAACCCACCTTATTTGAAATTCCCCTACTTTTTGCTTACCACCTTTTGCGGACCCTTGATGTACCCATGCGTCAACAACTTTATCAGAAGTATATCGAGGGAGCCTATTTTCTTTCTCTCGCTCCCAAACTTCTAACGCGGCGGGATATATCCTCTACCAAAATGATGGAGGGCGACTGTTTGCTGGCACTAATGGTGCTAATTTTGATTGGTGAAAATTTGTTAAAATTTGTTTAAGCCGATTTTAAAAAAAAGTTATCTTTGCGACCATTAATAGTGCTGCGGCATGGAGTTCGCCTGGGTTCGCCAAACTCGGCTGTTCTTTGTAGATCCGAGTCTCCCACTCTTTCATATGCACATTCTTCATTAGAACGGCACCTCTTTGGACAGCTGAGATGAAAAACCCGGTCTAGTGGTTTCCCCAGTATGATCCCTTTGTGGTGCAAGGGTTACTCTTCGCAAAAGCATAGAAGTTGTGTATAGGTTCTATACTGAAAAGATTCACTTGTAAAGTCTCCCTGAGCTCATCCATCGCATTTCGTTCTTCTCTCCACTGATGGGCGGATATCAGGGTTTCTATTCCGAGCTTGTTGGGCTTCTGAATGCACCATAATTAACAGAAATTGGGAAATACTCACAGCTCGATGTCTAGAGAAGAATCGAATACCTCATTCTTTCTTCGATTCTTGTTCTTTCCAGCTGGAAGAATGAGCTGCCTAGTGAGTATGCGTTGATGCGCGACTAAGAGGACAACAGTCACTACTACTCCAACACAGCACAGCAGGATCTCAGCAAGAACGAATGTAGCTGAAAGGAACCGCGTAAGCGACGTTCTTGCTCTCTTATACATCTCAAAAACTTTTTTGAGCATGATTGTACTGTGTTGTAAAATCCTTCACTAACGACGCAGTTGCTCTTCAGAAAGAGCTTTGCAATCCCAGCACTGAACCCTTTGAACATCCTTGTGAACTGGGCTCCTACAGGAGATCCAGTCATTTTTGGATAGTTCGAGAGAGCAGGTATTTTACACCGATTCAGGTGTTGGAAGGCCACCCACCCAATCGTGGTAGAGCGGACGATTTTGGCATGTCGTCACCAATGATGTTGAGAATAACGGCTAATGACAGAAGTGTTGTTAGTCCAAGTGTCGTCTGAATTGCTGTGATTATTAGATGGCCAATGGATGCATTCAGACTTCAACGACCGACCGACCGACGGCGGTGGCTGACCTCGTGGTGGCAACACTGGACAGATTGCGTGCACCTGTCGGTCGGTCGGTATTTCGATGAAGTTTGAAAGCAGTCAATGGCGTAGAGGCTCCACTCACTCTTTCTGTTCGTTCGCCGGCATTGTTGAAGGGGATGAACAAGCCGACCAAACAAAGAGCCGTGGTGATGAAAGTAGGAAGAAAAAGTACGTAAACGTAGTACGTCGAATGACGCTTTATTTTGATCGAGTAGTGCAGCTCCTAAAGTTCAAGGGCAATGTGGGAATGGGAAGGGAAGTCAGAACAGTAAGCGGAACCAACCTGGAATGTCCTGTTGTCTTCACCTGTAGTCAATAGTGTGTCTATGGTAACTGAATTGACTTCCCATTCGCTGTTGCCTTGATACTGTAATACAAGGCTCATCGGCTTTTAGTGATGTTACTTTTCTTAATTCTGGAGCAGAAATAATGCAATGTGTTCATTCACAAAGTGTATGATACCCGCTAACAACAAGTCTTTTACAAAGTGTTTGTTGACGGATGTGTGATTTCGATAAAGACGTTTCCGAAGGCCTTCAAGTGTGTGTCAAATGTCAAGCCTGAAGGAGATGTTCGTACAGGGGCCGAGATCGCCGTGTGTTTAATGACTTCAAAGTGGAGGTTAATATAATAGATAAACTCTTTCGGCTTTAATCAACCCTTTCTGAAGGATGCGCTCCCGCACCGACTTCCATTCAGAATCGTAATGGCGGATTTAGTGGGTATGTGACTTACATATTGTCTTGCGGTGGTCAGCCCATGTACAAGTCAGTGCTTTTATCCTCCCAGACGACTCTGGTACCAATAAACCAGTTCAGCACCGGTTCAATACCCGCATGCTCAAGTGTTCGAGTTTATCGCCCGATTGCCGGGGAAAAGGCAACATCGATCTGATCCCATTATTGTAATAGTAATGTACTTTAGATTCTAGAGACAAAATCGTTTCAGATAAATTCGAAAATCGGGTTGAGGTGGTATCGCACTATAGCGGGTAAGAGGTGGAAGACTTTTTAGTCGTAGCCGCAGAAACTCACCTTTCCACTCGACAAATCCAATTCATGTAGTGGAGCACTGATAGTTAGTTCATCGTCTGTATATACCCAAGACGAGAATTTGGCCTTGCACAGCTGCTGATCAAATGGAAACTTTGCAATCTGAAACAATGCAAATGTTATGAGGCTGGAAGGTACCGCAGTGAATAGTGCAGACTGACTCGAGTTCCATAGGTTGGGCAGTATTTGCTAAACTTCGGGATTAAACTTTTATATTATAAGTAATGGCATTTTTGTTAATGTGCTTACCTTCTTGGGTTCCGAATAAGCATATTAGCCGGACACATTTAGACTACGAGTAAGGCACAGTTCACAATAAAAATAGTTCCTAAAATTTCTTCCGGAATGAACCTGTGACCCCAAGAATAGCACAAGAGATCCGTCGAGTCGAAATGTGCTAGATAGGGCGTAACATGGGCTCCAATATTGACTCATCGGACGTACATGTTCAGGGACGAATGAGTTCTTACAAGGAAGGTCTTTCAGGGCGTGGGACGCTTTTTGAAAATGGTTTTTTGCATGGCATAGGGGCATGAGCACTTAGTATAGAACTATGGTCCATTTCCGCTAAA
>UZAF01019813.1:2162-14621 GCA_900617895.1 Haemonchus placei | reverse complement strand
GTGCCACGAGGCAGTGCTATGGGGGAGGAGAGTGGCAGACGGTCGGTCGAGGGGTTGAAACAAAGAAGAGCAAGATCAAAAACCAAACAACCAGGGGCTCGTACAAATGATTTTTGATCTTGTCTCTCCTTGTTTACAGCCTTTCGAGGGGCTGACCGACCATCTGCCGCCCTCCTCCCCCAAAGCACTGCCTCGTGGCACTCCGGCCGGCCGGCGGACTATGAAAGCAGCCAATGCTTCATATTGCCAAGAGACCAGTCACGGCTGCTAGAGGAAACCGCACCAATGCTCTTGCTTGGTTCCACTAGTTGAACAATACTATAGCTCATATATACGCATATATACGGTACTGTAGCGCAGACCATAGAAGCAGATATTAATATTATTCCACGATATTGTCAAGATGGAGTTAGAGAAGAATAAGGATATTATATTGCTTACCTTCAACTTTTCGATAGTAATATCAGACTTGTGAAGAGCACGACCAGTTTCGATTTTCACTCCGATATCTCGTGCCAACTGTATTTCAAAATCGACTACCGAATAAGGTAAACGGAATTGAGGTATCTCTGCTGTACTGAAGAAAAAAGCAATTGATGAGCATAGACAACATGTGCTACGTACACTTTGTACCGTGTTTTTATTATGCGAAATTTTCACGAGTGTGGGAAGTATCTTGTTAGGGATATTTAGAGCATACACTTGAAATGCTGAATTGTAAATTTCCAAATTAAAAACGCTTTTGAATTTTCACCTCAGCTCAGAAGACACGGGAACCCCTCTCATCGAAGGAGCACACTCAGAATCAGAAATGCATTAGTAAAATTACGCACCAGGGAAAGTACGAACTACTTCACTTCTCGGAGTAAACTCATTCCCACCAAAGTCTGCGGTTTGGAATCCCGCCTATACTGTATGGAGGGTATGCATGTAGTTAAAAAAAGCTACATTTCTTGCAGAGGACTGTTATGGTGAGGCTGAAATTCAGGCTTGCAAAATTCGAGGTTGCGCCGACCAAATTCAGCTGAATCGGCAGCTACTTCAATTTCTTTTCTTTCCAATGCAGAAAGTCAACCTGCGATGTACTGTTCTCTTATACGAAACATCGTCTAAAAATCTGACTACTCTGTTACGCAACAGGCTCTTTTTTCCCACGAGTTCTCTCAGAATTAGGTTATCGTTACAGAAAGATTGTTTTCCCTATCGCTGAGCTGAAATATATCAGACCAGACAGGTTGCTCGGTTGACGCCGGGCTTCCTTCCTTCTTATGACAGAACTTCTTCTTTGGAACGCTGACAGGGCATGCGAGTGGTATTCCGATGCTTATGCCTATGAGTAGAGACCGCGGTCTGTTGTTGTTCATCTTGAAAATAATGACACATTGAAGGTTCAACTGGTTGACAACCGAAGCATCAAGTGGTACCCAGAAATGCTGTTGGGTTATAACAATAACCATTTCTACGGATTAATATGTTTAACTGAAGCATATTTCACCCTACCAACATTGTTTGACTGCAAAGCTGCAATATCCACAGATAGAGCAAGGGGTTTGATACGGTAGCAGATTTTGCTGAAACTAAAGTTGTTGACGTCTGCACTTATTCGCACCTTATGCGCGTTTTTCTTATCTACTGTGTTCGGCATT
The DNA here is from genome assembly GCA_900617895.1 of Haemonchus placei. Classification (NCBI taxonomy): domain Eukaryota; kingdom Metazoa; phylum Nematoda; class Chromadorea; order Rhabditida; family Trichostrongylidae; genus Haemonchus; species Haemonchus placei. The sequence continues at coordinate 12,975 of UZAF01019813.1, read as the reverse complement.
ATCGCTCGCACTAATTAGACATGACAAAAGGGAAAGAGATTCTAGAAGTGCTATCATCTGTATTTTTTGTCGATTTTGAGTTCAAGCTAATTGGAATATCTGGAACATGTTCAGATTGCAGGTTAATAGTGGTAATCATTCACAATACACACACGCTCCAAATATATAGAAATTTCGCATGATTAGATCCAGTAGGAAAGGAGTTACGACTGAAAAGTACGGCTGAAGAACCATTTCACCGAAGGCTTTTGAGCGCTACTGTACATGCAATGAGCGGGTCCGGGAACTTCTCCCCTAACACGGCGTCGCACACGCCGCACCCGCCGCCAACCGCAGAATTGCGATGGAAGTTGGAGCGCGCAATTTGTGAGGTAGGGAGCCCTTTAATTATTTGAATTGGCTGACTGCTTCCTTCAATTTCAATGCAGTCTTGATCGCCGCTTACATAGGAGGAGTCACCTTAATTAATCAAGCCTAATAAACATGAAAACTAAAAAGAAACAGAAGGAAAAATGACAAAATCGAATGAAAAAGCAAGCCAGTCAAGGAAAAATATCGCGTCCTATCGATTGGCGGGAGGCGGGGTGAGTACGGTAATTGCAGTGACATTTGCCGCATGCCGCAAGGGAGAATGCCGCGATGGGGGAGAAGTTCCGTTACCCTGCAATGAGCTAGTTGCGATTTTGGCTGACTTTCTTCGACGCGAGCTTCCACTTCGCAAGCTTGAGATTCGACGTAAAACATAATTTTTCAAAGCGATACTTACCCATCTGTAGTAAAGACAAATACTCTTCGGATGTTTGATAACGTCAATCGGAAGCATAGAATCCTAATGGTGGAAGTACTAGAACACTATGAGTTGCACAGCGGAGTCTTCCATCTTACAGAATGGAGACCAGATTTACTCTATTTAAACACGCTATCAGGAGAGTTCAAAAATACGTATGATGGAGAGGAAAAGGTGTCACGGAAAATTATTAGGATGAACTCGTACGAGTTATTCAGTATTGTAGCCACGTGGCCCCGAAAACCGCTAATTTGGAGCGGCAGAGAGCGGAAACTTCTGCCAACTTTTTGCAGCCTTCACAGATTATCAGGTTTACAACAAGCATTTTCTGAAAGATTTAACATGACCACACCAGGCGATCATGACCATTACGAAAACTGTGAGTGTGTACAGCTTTTGATTTTAAAATTAAGAATAACAAAGTTTAAGTTGTACTTACCTCAATCCTCCGATGTACTTCTGCTTTTCATAAATTGTGACATCTGTGTATCCAAGTCTAGCCAAAAACGACGCGCATGATATTGAAGCCGGACCGCATCCTTGAATATGGAGCAAGGTTAAAGTATGTATTAGCTAAGAGTAGGAATCTTCACGTGATGAGAAAGCCAATTTACCTATAAGAGCAATAGGTGATGAATGGGACTTGTTTCTTTTCTCTCGAACTTCTTTGGAAACGATCTGCCCAATGTTCATCTTTTTGAAGACCTGTAGTCATCTACAATCGTACAAGCAAAGCGCTCATTACAACAGCAGTACTTACAGTACTAGTACTAGTACACTAGTACAGTACACTAGTACAGTACTAGCAGTACTTGTATTTAAGAGGCTACTTGGAAAAAAACTCAAGACCTCGTGTCTGAGAGTTAGTCGTCTCTAGATTTAAACAATGTTCTAGCCCAAAACAAACTTTTTTGGCGTTAATCCTAGGTCAATTATGTTATGTTATGTTACTCCCTCCTTTCATAGCGGGGTATGTTGATTGCAGAACCTCCCACGTATTAGCGTGAGGTCTTCTGTGTGGAATTGAATGTGTGTTTATGAAGCTTGAGAAGCTGCCCCAAAATGGTGTTGAGGAACCATACGATCTGGCCAGTATTACCACCCACGCGGTTTACAATAGGACGGACCTTTACAGAGGTGGGATTAAAAGAAGCCTTATCCCGTGCTCCCGAGAACTTATGTGCTTTTATCAGCAGGTACAGGACAAGACAGCAAGGTGATTCAATTTTGACGCGCGTTATTATGCTAGCACTCAGTCCTGCTGATCGTACTTCAGTAACCCACATCCAGCTCAATCTACGCGCTATGAGCCGCGCTCGAAACTCTTTAGCAGAGGCCGGGAGGTAGAGTGATGTACTGCCAGGTGATGTTCTGGTATTTCCTGATCGAGCTGACTAGGGATCACCATAAATTCGCAACCTTTCTCACTGACAGATAGTCTTATAGTAGGGGACTTTATCAAGTCTCGAAGTTCCCTCACACCCCGTGCTTGCTTTAGAGAGATTTTAGACAGAGTGCTTTGCTTTTTGGACCTACTGAGCACCCCGAATGCTTCCGTCTTCTTGAGCCTTGGGAGCCCACCGCAAGATGTTTCGCAATTACGCAGAAACTGAGGCCTTATACAGGGTTGGCCTTCCCATATGACTTCGATGAAGAGCAAGCGCAACCGACCTGGTTCAACTTTCGTCCAATGGGTGGTTTTAAAGATCCACAAACTTGCGGTGTATGGCCATTCAGATTACGTGCGCCCCTTAGGAGGTCTCAAACTTCCGTAGGGTTGACAATGCCGAGGTTCATGAAAGCCCAACTATTTTTGATGACTATTTTTGGGAACTTCTATGGCTTTGTCATACTTGATCAATCTTCATACAATAATAAAAGCAGGGATCAAGTTGTATTTCGGTAGGTGTCGTCAGGTGTGATGTTTTTCATGAAGTTTCAGAACCATATCAAATAGAAGCATCAGTATAACTACCATAAATAAGACGAGGGCTACAAAACTACTTGAATCCTCTTTCGGCCGTACTGATAAAGGGTTTGAATGATGTATAAACGGTCACAACTATGTTACCTCACAAGCGAATTGCTGAAGACCTCCTATGTTGATAGGTCCTTCTTCGCTGGCTTGTAAATTGCAACCGCCGACACAAAGGTCTGAAGTGGGGCAGATCATTCCGCAGGTCAGTCCGAGCGGATTATCGCTCAAAATTTGGCGTGCAGATCCATAGTAATTCTAAAATTTGCGGTCAAGCGACAAAGCGATAGCGACTAATAAACATTAAAAAAATCAAAAATGTTCTTGTCAACTGCTGTTATTTCGCCGCAGTTGATCCGGTCCGAAAGTTTCACAAGGTATTATAGGTGCTCAGAATATGGTTTTATATACCACAAAACTTTCTCACCTTGTTTGCTATGCTAGTGATAAATGCTTTTATGTCCAGCTGAGTAGGGCAGCCCTTCTGACACGGAGCGTCAGCGCATTTGAGGCAACTAAATGTTCAAAGCTTTTATAACACCAGGATTTTTACTAAGAAAGTTATTGGAGAACTACTAAAATGGAAGCATTCTTGATTACTGAAATGTATGGACATGATACAAAAACAATGTATCTTCAACGTCCGAACAATCATTTTGCTTTATTCTAGGCTACATTCTATCAGCCTGAATCTGATGCTGGTACGGGGCACCATTTTGGCAAAACAGCAAGAGCATTGTTTCGGTAGGAACAGTCTCATGAATTTTCTGACTGGGGACATGGGTTAGCTCTTTAGACCATTCGACTCTTCCTGGCTTATTCCGTTATCGACAACATCGATAAGGGTTATAACTGGACGCTGATCATCTCCACCATAAAGTGAGGGAAGCAGAGAGTCATCAACTTGCTACGAGACGTCTCTTTTTGTAGAACGTTCGGTTGATTAGCTAAAGGTGGAGTGACACGAACTACAGGCAATCATCAACCAACGTCCGATTTACGAAGCTGTGCAGAGAGGATAGAGGAAGTGATGGAAGAAAGAAGAAGAGCAGTTCCAGCCGAAACCTCCGAGACTGTGAAGAGCATTCGCTATGAAATAAGTGTCTCATGTCGTATGTATGTCGTTACTTCAGTTCTCACTTTCAAAATACAAGACACCTTGGAGTATCGGGAGAGTACAGAATGCCTGTGTGGGTTTCGCTCATTGGTTTAAAGAAGACCTTCCATATCGGCAAGACAAAAGGGATTCTTGAAGTTTGGGCTACCAGAAGGCTCTTTTTCGATAAATACGGAAGTTCGTGAATTTATGACATTTTCACTACTAAGCTTTTGCCTTCTTCGAAGGAGTCACTGCCTTCGTGAAGAGAGGAATTCGTCAGAGCGATACCGCTCGCCCAAACCTTTCAATCGCGCTTGTCAACCTTATGCACTTTCGAAATGTGAAGTCATGGGAGTTAAATTCGACGACTACTGCTTACGTCATCCGCTTTTCGCAGATAACATCGTCCATACCATCGATATTGAGCAAATGGGACTAACAGATAGCGTCATGCTGGCTGATCTTGACAACCTTATGAAATGATGGGCTCTAGACTGAAACTAACGGAGATGCTGTTCATGAGGAACGGATTGGAATCTATCGTTTATTTCACGCGAAGCGGAGCAAATGATTTAGCCACATATGCTTATGTTGAGAGATCATCACTACGAATGACCTAGCTCTGAGATTGAGCGGAAGCAAAATCGCAGCGTTGGGAGCATTGAGTGAGCAGCGGAGAAGACTGAAACACCTGCTCCGTGTTCACCTACTCGACACTTCAGGCTTGGTGCTTTGACATGCGCTTCTGAGACTTGGACTCTACGAAGGCTGGACGAGCATGCAGTCAGTATTAGTCTTGTCATTCAGTGTGCTGTAGAAAAAGCGAAAAAATTAACGTTAAACGCGAGTGCAGAGGGGAATCCGGAATGTTGAGCTTCGTCAACGACTAAAGATGAAGGATGCCATTGCTTACGCCGAGAAATCGAAGATCAGGTGAGCCCGGAACGCCATGCTGTACTACGCTAACCGTTAGATCAGGGTGTTTACTGTTCAGATCGCTCGAGACTCCAAACGAGCACCAGGACGTACGCTAACGCGATGGTCAGACTTCTTCACTATACTTTATCGAACTGCATTGCTTCCTTCAGTAAAGACGATTCACTGCGCTATTGAACTCGCTACAGGAGCAAATGGAGACGCTATTGGTGCTCGCTCTAGGATATTGATGATCAACTCTGGGCGGTGTTGGGGAGGTGAAATGATGTAAGTGACTGGGCGCAAAGGTAGAAGTTGAAGAGGCGACTAGATAAACTCACCGCAAAGCTTCTCGGAGAGCTCCACGTTCACCTAATGTTGTATGTTTGATATCTCTGAAGTCATTGCGGAGGTCTGTGGCACATGACTGAAAAGATGTCCTTTTTTTGTCAGTATTGGCTGACATATTACAGCACGACGTAGATGATGAAAGCGTTCTCCCATAGAAATGAGGGATTTTCGGATCTAACCATAACTGGCCTACTTTTGTAAGCTTCTCAATATGACCATAGTTTATCTTTATCTTTATCTCGCACGTGATCTCCCCCTTATTCCCATTTATTGGGCTTCTGCGTCCCTTCTAGAACGACCATTGTCAGGCCGAAAAAATTCCTGAACAGGGCATATTGAGGGTCCAAGCCCGGTTGGCTGACGCAGTCATAAAAGGGCTGTCTCGTCCTGTGAATAGTGCAAGGCCGTGTTATGCCGGCCTTGTTATTATTGCACTATTCACAGGACGAGACAAATAGTACACTTAAATGAGAGACACCCATCTCGTACAACCCCCTATCTCGCTACTCTTATGAAATCTTATATTTTAAAGTCCAACTATTTTCATGCCTTTTTCACCATCCTTGCACGATTCTGCACCATGGCTCCCATTATTTCATTCGAAATGAATACATAAAAACTATCGTGAAAAGCTTTGCCTTTGACTTGGTCAGTAACTGATGTGAAAAATGGAAATGTAAGAGGCATTTTGAACCAAAAGTTCTCTAATGGATGGAACAGATGGATCATAAAAAATCGCCAAATAGGACGAACATACGTCGCAGCCTTTCGCAGCATTCCTTTTCCAATCGTGCTTGTTCTTCTTTGTTTCGTAGCTTGGCACTGCTCTTGCTAATTTGTTCACGTTGGGATTTAAAGAGAGTAGAGCCTAAATTCATGGCCTTGTGATATTTTACAAAATATGAATCCAGCATTATGTCACTCGAATAAAAATAACAAACATAACAAAAATAACAAATATTATACATGCCGACCAGTCAATACTTGAGAACTTTTTCTTGTAGTATCGATTCAGGCGAATTTTATCTATGTACGATAAAGAGTGAAGTCCGGGGAAGTGATGAAGAAGAGCCGAAAAACGGAGCCTGTCTGCCCGATGGATTCCCAATTTTCCATAACCTCTAGGAGCTTTGATTACATTTCATTCAACCAAGCAAGCTAGTTGTTGGATAAAATTTCTTGAAGAGCCTATACAGTATAACCAAGCCTACCATTTCTTTTGGGTAAGCTAACTGTAACCCTTTGAAGACAAAATGGCCAGTTATATTTACACTGGCACAAGGGACTTTCAAAAAAAGAGATCCTTTTTGGATGGTGTCCAACGTTTTATTCATATGTTTTGATTTCGAAGTAAGTGAATGAAGCTCATTATTGCTTCTGCTACAAAACTCTTTATTACGGCAAGTTTTGACTTGATGTTTTGTTAACTGCTGTTTTACCGCCGCAGTACGGGAAGCGAAAGTCTCACAAGAATGGCGATTTGTGGGCAAAACTCCAGTCTCGGACGGGACTCGAACCCGTACTTGTCCTTTCCGGNCCGGAAAGGACAAGTACGGGTTCGAGTCCCGTCCGAGACTGGAGTTTTGCCCACAAATCGCCATTCTTGTGAGAGTACGGCAAGTTCTTTTTGCGATTTTTCTGGAGGTCTCGGGAACCCTAAATTGGAATGAGCAAGACAGTATCGAAAAGTAACGAAATTTGTTCCGTAATTGAACTGTAATGATTACTCGCAACTGCTAATGGAATAGTAATGGTGTTACTGTACGTACACAGTAGCTGGGCAGCGATGCAAGCCATAAAGGAATGAAATGGAGCACTAGCATGGAGCGAGGGAAAGTGAATTTGACTTGACCTACCTCGACATCAGGCTTATCTTTGGAGAGTAGCTGTGGTTGAGTTCCTCCGCTTGGTCTGTTGTGGCATGATCGAGCGAAGGAGCGCTTCCCTAGACCAACCCACCTAAACAGTGCCTTTTGAAGAAACAGGACAGAAAAAGTAGAGACACTGGTCTGGTTCGCTATTTGTGGCCAGCATGGAAACGTCACAAGTAAAGACATTGCAATGTCAAGTAACTAGCAATAACGGCGACTGAATGGCATGTAAAACTGAAGAGGAATATAATATGTAGTTTCACAAAAAGGTGAACTGGAATGGAATCTCTTGGTCAACTGGAACTATTGTAAGTGGCAGGCACTGGCTTATCTTTCGCAAAATGTTTGAAATTGCTACGCACTCTATACAGAGGAAGTGTAGTGACAAGTAGCGCACTATCATTCACGCATGGTCATGGGTTTGAATCCCGGAACGATATCCGCCTAGGCCAAGCAAGCCTTCCATTTTTCCGTAGGCGGTTAATTGGTACAAGACTCGTCTGGGGGTAAAGGAACTGCGGCTGGCTACCGCAAGTTATTGTATAGGTCACATACGCATTCAAAACGTCAGGGTGTGCGATTTTACTTACGACTGACAATGCGATCTTAATTACGACTGACAATTACTTTGAAGTAGTAAGTATCAGGCTCCAAAACGACCATAATACTTCCACTCCATTGTAACTTAGCAGTATTCACTTGAAAAAATGGTTTGAAAATCTCGCGAAGCGAAAAAAGGGTGAAAAAATAGCCAAATTTGCGGTAGAAATAGACAGGATACAGGTAAGTCAATTCGGCGTCTAATTATAGCAATGTTATCGATCAGGCCTCCATCAGCTGGATGGGCAGTGGGTAGGCTGACTAGCATTGTCAGTAGGTTGAATCAGCTGGACGAGTTGCTTAGCTCACAAACCTAGTCGAATGGGCGACGCCAAGGAGGCAATTACGAGTCTATGCGCCCCAATGACAAGGCGGGTGCGAAGGGCCGCACCAAATGACCACATCCCGAAACTTTATATGCATATTCAGTCGTCTGTGCGATAAGTTCAGTGAGCTGCTTGGCTGCTGACCCCACCGCAATACTCGGTATTAGATTGATCAAAAAGTTTCGAAAGAGTCGAGGTTTCTTCTGTTTTACTTTACAACTCAGCAAACAATGCAAGCTAATGAATAAACCATAGCCATAACCAGAAAACGTCCATATTTGCAGAAGCTAACGCTATGCAGAGAAGGCATAAAGGAAGATCCAAAAAAGAGAAGAGCAGCAATTATAGCCAAAGGCGCAGAGACTGAGGAAAATATTCGAAGTGGCCGCCGGAGTTCTGCTAGTTGCACGACCACGATGCTCCCCTTCCTCGTCTTGACGGAACCCTTCCGAAGTTCGGCATGCCACCACGCCGATAAGGAGTACAACACACAGTACGATATACAATACAATACACATGCAATACGACGCACGGTCTCAACCGGATCAAAATAAAACATCTGAAGAGCATTTCAACAATTGTCGTAAGAAGTTTCAGAGTGGATTCAATTTATTAATCACATTCACACTGTAAGGCCCACTGAGGTATCGCGAAAATACGAGAAGTTATGTCTTACATTCATCAATTTAAAGGAGACCTCCAATACCCCCAAAACGGAAGCGTTAATTGTTCCATTAGGCAATCAGAGTTTTTCTACCTGATATATGCATAAGGATGCTTCATGAGTTCTACGGCAACTTAACGGCCAGAATTTCGTCATTCTACGAGGGAGCCAATGTCAAGGCGGAGAGATGGGTTTGGTAAAGCGAAGTCATTCCGCTCAAACTTTTTGCCGCCCTTGAGAACATCATGCGTTATTTGGAATGATGAGACTCGGGAGTGAAGACTGACGGCCTCTACTTGCGTTACCTCCGCACTGCAGATGACATGGGGTGTCTATAATACCAACCATCGAGCAGGAAAAGAAATACTGGCCGAACTCGACAGCGTTTGTGGTGAATCTGGCTCAAGATCAAACTAACCGAAGAGGTTGTTCATGAAAATGGGTTGGCGGTGGAGGTTACCTACTGGGTACATCGCGATGACAAACGAATACCAGGTTAGCCCCTGCGCAATGGTCAGACTTTTTCACAAAAGCTCTGAACAATAAGGTTATATGACTCGTGTTTTCGAGCAAAGGTGATTCACTGATCTACTCTGGCTCGCAATGGAGACGTTTCTGGCGCCCGCTAGAAGACATCGTTGATCAACGGGACAACAGGACTTTGACTTCAGAGGTTTGGATGAAAATTTGGATAGAAGATGTAAGCGCATAAATTTTACTTGGCATTACCTTTGTGATATAATTGTCGAGATTCGAACCATCTTGAACACGATTGGTCATAAAGAACGTTCGCTGACTCTCTGTATAATCCTGGCCCTGGGTTGCTGAACGTCTTCAGTCACTTCAAATGGGCGCTCTGAAAGTGTGAGCAGTAGTGGTTTTTTTTGAAAGCTCTCTGCACATACTATAATTTTTTAGTTTTCGATGGGAGAACATTTAATTTCTTACAACTCTGACGCAGACTTTCAGTACGGGAGGGAACGATTGTTATAGTGCGCATTGGTTTGCATAGACGCATTGTCGCAGACGTGGCCTTATCTATTTAGAATTTTCCAAAGGTATGCTGATTGTGTCCTTTACTTCTGATTTCCGGAAGCGTACTGCTTCAAAACTGTTTTTAGTTCGATACGATCTACAGTTCGCGCAATGGACACTGTACGCAGTTCAAACGTGTCTAGTATACACCTTTAAAGACTCGGGAAATCTGCTCCAGTGAATTTTGAAGGTGTTTTCGAAATATTATCATAGGTTGTCGGAACAGCCTTCGCGCATTTTGCGGTTTTTTGGAACTCAGTTTACTTTTACAACAGCGAACGAGTAACAAATATATGCACATTATATACAGTAGCGCTGAAAAGAATTCGGCCAAGCATTCTTGGCCGTAACTTTTTTCTCAGTGGAGCAAAGTGCATGAAATTTCCATATGTTTAACTGAAGCACACCTCCCACTGTCCTACACTATTTGCTGCGAAGCAGCCATATCCACATACTAATGGAGAGGCCATGCTGAAAGCAAGTTTGTGTCGCCTGCAGCTATTCGGACCCTATGTACGTTCTTCTTCTTTGCTGGGTTCGGCATTAGCGCTCGTACAATTCAGACATGGCAAAAAGGAAAAAATTCTAGAAGGGCTATCATTCGTTATTCCGGTTGATTTTTTGTTTAAGCCCTTTGAGATAACTGGAACATGATCAGATTGCAGGTTAATAGTGGGTAGCTATTCACAATACAACCATGCTACTATATATCGAAATGTTGCGTGATTAGATCTAGTAGGAAAGGAGTTACGACTGAAAAGTACGACCGAAGAAGCATTTGCCCGAATGCTTTCGAGCGCTACTGTATATGTCATACATATACAATATACACTATACCATCCTTAAGAAGCCTTTGCCATTTATCGAGCAATATGTGGATCCCGCTTGCATAGAAATCCTCAGGTTCCGAGGAGAGAAATCCGCCGCTGCACGTTTCGAGTTGGTAACCATCGTTTAACTACTTATTCATGAAATGTTCTGATAGCGACAGAAACAGGTGATACTCTGATGGGGAGACTTTCGTCGAATACGGAATAGGTCAAAACATGCCATCCTAAATTTTGTAGTTTCTTTTGGGTCTCCTTCACAATGTAGGGGTGGGGGCATTGTCGTTAGAAAAAAGTAAGCGTTCCGTTGTTTCTCTCGTAGAGCTGCAGCAGATCCGGCTATATGCACTAGGATTCAATGCT